>JAEANM010003187.1:0-22868 GCA_017656035.1 Myanophis thanlyinensis
TGGGATTGTGATACGTTGCCTGTAAGTCTTTCGGCCCTCTTGGCTGCCTCCGATGTTGTTACAGCTGCCTGGGAGTCTGCAGCACATGTCTCTGCTCAGTGATACTGTCAAGACTGCTGCTTTCAATCCACAATAATTTACACTAAATTACCAGGTTTGGAATTACAGTAGGAATATGGTCATAGTTCAAGGCAGACCAGGCCAGAAAACAGAACCTTAAAGGGCTTGTAGAATTATATTTTATTTTTGCAGAATCTCATCCGCCCCACCCCACCACCCTCCATTACACCAAAGAGAATCTAGATAGGGCAATCTTGGATTTCTCTTGCTATCCTCACTCTCACGATTAAGCCGAGCTTTATGGAACGGATCTTGCATTCCTTCTCTCAAATTATTGCTATACTCCTCTATGGATATTTAAGTACATTTGCATTGAACTATAGATACAGCAGGAAATATTTCCTGCAAAGGAATCTACTTGGCACAACTTCATAGAATCCAAAATGCATATCATATGGCAAACTCCATCAGTTTCCAAACAACTATCTACAAAAATAACATATACAACTATCCAGGTATTTAATGAGTTTTCTCTGACTGAAATAGCTAATATCCCTCTGTTCATCATTTGTGCTCCTTGATTATTCACCTGTAGAAAAATAGTTTGATCTTATAACACCATCCAATAGGAAGCAGTGGAGAAATTAAAGATTAAGGGCTGGATGGCATTTATCCAGATCTCTGGTTAAATATCTTCTTTCTAAATTCTCAGAGTTAAAACATATCCCAATGAAACGAGGCAATTGAGGGGTGTGGAGGTTATATGTGCATTTATCCCATTTTTTTAATGCTTGTGGATAAAGATAACTTATCAAAAGCAAAACAAAAATATCCATCTCATGTTGCTCAATTGAACAATGAATTATTGTTAAGTACTGTTCAAGTAAAATGGTTTATCCATAACTGATGAATGGTATCTGATCCACTATATGGCATATTTGTATACGTATATGTGTGCTGTTTACCACATTTACAAGTTATGTGTTTATTATAAAATCTTGAAATGTATTTTTAATGGCATTCAATCATCTAATATTTTCTATTCCACCTTTCTTTAGATAAACAAGATTTTTCACTGGTTTTTTTTTTATAAACCTCTGAGGAAGACCCTTTAACAATGAATATGATAAATATTTACCTTGAACAACATGTTTCTGACAAGTGGTCAGCATGGATTTGCAAAACCAAGTTTTGCCAGGTTAATCCTTTTAAAAAAAAATATCAGGTAATTTCATTAATAGACTGCAGGTTGGATTCAATGAGCCAATTAGGATTCTAGCCTACTATGAATCCTGCAGCACCTTAAAGCAGTGTTTCTCAACCTTGGTGGCTTTAAGATGTTTGGACTTCAACTCCCAGAATTCCCAGCCACCTTTGCCTTGGTTGAGAAACACTGCCTTAAAAAGACTAACATTATTAAACATTACATGCGTTTTCATGGATCTCCGTCAGCTACATATGGAGTGTGTTTCTGTAGTAAGATCGTCAGTCTTTATGTACTTCCCTTTGAATATCATGCATGTCATGCATTTGTATTTTCAGTTATTGCTTCCTTATTTGCAGTTATTTTCTTCTTAACATTTCATGATGAAATCCCCTTTACAGCACTGCTAGAAAGTCTTGTCAAGAACCTGGATTCTGGGATATGATAGAGATACTAACAACACTCTAAATATATCTCTGCACTCAATGATCTACAATGCTTGCTTGTCTGAAGCGGTGATTACAGTACACAAGTGCTGACCCTCACTTGGAAAAATCATTGTTGCAATAACAGAGAAATAGAGAACAATAGTTCTCAGTGAGGGAGATGGAGTTTCTAATGGCCTTCTGAGAACAGTAAGAAGAGGTCTATAGGGGCAAATCTGCTGGGAGCTGAGCCTAGTCAGCTCACCCAATATGAGTTTTTTTCTCCCACCCACCCCTTTGCAGTCACCACATGATCTCAAGGAAATGGACAACTTGCAAATGGAAAACATAATACAAGCAATTATCCCAGCCAAAGAAAACCAAAAACAGCCAGCATTGGCTCTCCAGCTTCTCCATCACTTACAAAATTAGGAGTATATTTCTACTTTAAAAGAGGTGCTTGAAAAACCAAGCCGCTCTGTAGCAGATGTCAGTGGGTTATATACAACAGAGATTGTTCTTGTCCTTTCCCAGTGTCCTCCTTGCCAAAATAATTTGATAATAATGTTTTAATTTTTAACCACAGCACTCAGGCAATATACGTTCCCATTCTCATTTCTCATTAGGAGATGTAGCATTAATTATTTGGGGTTGGTAATAATTGGTTTTAAATTTTATAATTTTTATAATTTTTAATTTGATAGAATTAACCACCTAATTTAATTCTTTTAATTTGTTTTTAATTGATATTTATTTTATTGTCTCTGTTTTTAGTTGGTTGTACATCGCCCCAGTCCCTTCTCGGGAGAGAGGCAGTATATAAATTTAATAAATAAAATAATAAATAAAAACAAGCCCCTTACTCTTTTTAATGAGTGGAGGCCCCACTCACTGCTTTGAGCCAAGTTTATTGTAGCTGCACAGAGGGAAAATACATCATTCTTCTCATTTGGCAAGGAAGGAGGAGCAACTTACAAAGCTTGGTCAGGTAAGGATGTCCCGTAGCAAGAAGCACCCTTCCCCTGGCACCCAGAACCATCTTGTCTAATCCTAGCAGACAAAAATGCCCATAAGTGCTCTCACAACTCTTACTAGGTGTTCCCCTTCTGCTTTATCAAGCTGTATAACCTGTTGCTATAATTGTGCTTCTTTGCACCAGGCCAGCTCTTTTTAGCAAGCTGAAACCATTTTTACTAGGCCAAGCTACCTCTTTGATCAGCTTTTCTCCTTCAGAGGAAGCCTGAGACTTGTGATTTTACAATATCTCAGTTCTAATGCATCCTCTCCCAGCAGAAATGGGCAATGCCTTATGGGCTGTGAGTGACCTCTTCTTGATATTGGACATGTGAAAACCCAGAGATGGAGTAATTACCAAGAAATTGAGGGAAGTATAGCAAGCACAAAGCAAGGCTGTAAATTTTTCTTTGTGCTTTTGAGCAAAATATTGGGGAGGTTGTGTGTGGAGTTTTTTAGGGGTGTGTGGTGTGTGTGGAGACTCTTCTTTTTAAAAAAAACTTAAAAACCAGGGAAGTCTATTTTAAAGCTTATGCTATTTGTTTTAAGTCTCTCTCTCTAATCTTATGTCAGCAATTTTTTTGGCAATCATGATAAAGAAGAGCCTCACCCTTGGGCCTATGTTGCGTAATGCTTATTTCCACACTGGTTATCTACATGCAAAGTATCTTGCAGTGTTTGTGCAGGGATTTCATTGCAAATGAAAAGATTTCCTGTATTAAAAAGCCTTCTTTGTTCATTCTGATATGCTGAGCCTGGCTCAGAAAATTCATTGTCACAACAATACTCTAGTCAGAGAAGAATAGTTCTCAGTGATAGAGGCAAAGTCTCTACTAGCCTTCTAAGGACTGTAAAAGAAGTCTATAGGGTCAAATCTGCTGGGAGCTGAGTAGTGTTTAGCTTATGCAATGGGAGCTTTTTCTTCTCTCTTCCCTCTTGCAGTCCCCCATCTGATCTCAAATAAAACAACAGCAGCAATTTGCAATTGCAGAATGTAACACAAGCAGTTCTCCCAGCCAAAGAAAACATAGAATAGTCGGTATTGGCTCTCCAGATTCCCCACCACTTAAGCAATTAGGAGAGCACATAATCTATTCTAAATCAGTGAATAAATTTCCACTTAAAAATGGTGCCTGAAAAAGCAGGTATCCTGGCCTTATAGCAGGTGTGTCAATTTTCAACAGGAATTATCTTGGGGCCTATGTTATGAGATACATATTTCCCCATTTCTTTTCCATGTCCCTTTGCAAAAACCCTTCAAAGAATTTCCATATGAAAAACACTGCTTGATTAATCCTGATGTGTTCATACAATGATTGACCTTGTGGGCTCTTCATCACTGGCGGTTTCTAAGAAGAGGCTGGATAGTCACTTGTCTAAAATGATATAGGATCTCCTGCTTGAGCAAGGGGCTGGACTAAAAGACCTCCACGGTCCCTTCCAACTATTCTGATTCTGATAGTTGATTTAATGCGGAAGACAGGAGGCTGTCCTCCTGTAGGAAGTGGCAGGTCAGTGTTATTAGTACATTGGAGACTTCTGAGGTAAGCAGGCCATAAAATATTTGCTACTGTAGAACATCCCTGTACCCCATATTTATGAGGTAACTTTGTTGTCATTGTGGTTATACAGTAGTGAATTCCTACATTTGTTTAAAACACTAAGGTCCCATATAATTGTTACATTCTATGGGTCTGTTATGAGTTATATCATTATAAGCAGAGGTGAAATTCAGCAGGTTCTAGCGAATTTCACCTCTGCTTATAATGATATAACTCATTATAACCGTAGTAAATTTTCTAAGCAGTTCAGCAAACCGGTTGTTAGAAGAAATCTCCTTTTTTTCCACTTTACAGGGTTAATCCTGTAAGGAAGGCAGGAAAAAAAAACATTCTGGTGTTGTTTCTAGCCTAATCTTTATTGCCCTGCTTACAGAAACTGTCCACCCACTTACATGACCCCCTCAGCCACACCCTCCAAGCCATGCCCACAGAACCGGTAGTAAAAAAAATGAATTACACCACTGATTATAAGGATGTTTGGGAGATGCTATAAATTATTAGTATGGAGGATATTTTGTACAATAATGATTCCTTACATAATTTTATGGGACATCTGGATGATGTCAATGTCCACATATAATCCTCTCATATCTTACTGTTGTTTCTTCCATCTTCTTTATTTTTACTGCAAAGAAGGGGAAAATTGAAGAAAGATTAGAGGCAGTAACATTAAGAAGGTCATAAATTCACCCAAATATAAAATTAGCAAGTTTTAAATATTTGGAAGCAATAGGCACAAATATTAGAAACAGCTAATAGTTAGCCCTCAGATAGGTGGACTGCAAGGTAGTAATCTAAAGTTGTGGGTATGACTAGATGGCAAAAGGAACAATGATAGACAACACTAATTACTTGTGAATCTGATGGCTATATGAGCCAATCTACTGTTACTGGTCTTCAGTTTATAGTTATGTTGTACCACACTGCATTTTTAGTAGTTTTTAGAAGATAAGGTACTTGCAGTGAGGTCAAAGGCCTTTAATGTATTTCTGTGGTGAATCTGATAATTCAAACTAAATATTCCATGCAAAATAACCTGATCTCTTTTCCAACAGATTGTCCACTTTTGCTGACCAACAGACTATGGTGGGCCATGGTACATTTGACATTTTTCCACGAAAGCCTGATAGATAAGAGTAAAATGTGGACTGAGTAATGCTACCACTCTCTCTTTCTGTGTGTGTGTGTCTTCAAGTCAGTATTTACTCCTGGCAACTACCTGGACTAGTCCTGGCAGTTTTATTGGCAAGTTTTAGTGGCAGTTTTCAGAAGTGGCTTTCCATTGTTCCCTTCCTAGGGCTGAGAGAGAGTGACTGGCTCAAAGTCACCCAGCTGACATTGTGCTGAAGGCAGGATTAGAAAGTCTCCTGGTTTCTAGTATCGTGCCTTAACCATTGTACCAAATTGACTCTAAACTGCTATTGGTTGGGTATAAAACTGCTTGAACAATCATCCTAGTACATCAATGACTCAACTTCAGAATTAAGAATTGAATTGAATTCCAGTCCAGTTCCATTCTAGTCTCTGATCATATTGATAAATAATTTGGATAAGGCTGAGAAAACATGATTATCAAACTTGCAAATGAAACAAAAGTAGCATGGCAGGCAACAGAGTATAATATCAAGATTCAGCAGGACTTTGACAAGCAAGAAGCAAGCTGCATTTCAAGAGGGACAAATGCATGCATGAAAGAAAAATCAGATAGCAAAAGTGGAGAAAAACATAATGGACAGCGATACATGAATAATGGTTCCGGATACTTTAATAATGTGCAAGCTGAGTATGAGTTAAATATAATATTCAGGTTTTTTTTTTTTTTTTTGAAAGATACAATTCTAAGCTGCAACATCATAAGCATAGCATTAAAATCAAGAGATGTAATAGCTGCTTTCTATTTTGTGTTGGTCAGGCAATGACCAAAGTTGGGGGGGAGTTGAATTTTAGGAAGGACATTGACAGAACTGAGTGTGTCCAAAAGTAAGCAACAACAATGATAATCATGAAATTTTCCTACCTGCAGATTGGGAAGAAGATGATTTTCTCAATTTACCATTTTCCTTCTCTCTGAGTCTCTTACAAATGTACTTCAGGGTTATGACAGACAATCTGACCCAGCATGGTAGGATCTGCTGCAGAGACTGTGAATTGGCAAAAAATATAGATCATCCCTCTGCCTTAACCAGTAGGAATCTCTGCTGCTTGATGAGCCTTCCACATCACTAAAAAAAAGATCCTTCTTTCTCTCTTCTCTTGAACATGAGCACTCATACCCTCCACACATGAACAAACAGGCCGGATTGCAACTCTCTTCATACCTTGACCCCATGATTCTCCCTGACTCAGCTAAACAGTAGAACTTGGTTGAGAAGTAAATACTCTTGGTTTATATCTACAGCTGTCCATTTTCTAATGGAAGCAATTCAAATTATTGCTTCTGTTTAGTTGCAGAAATATCTGTGTAACCTAAGTGGAAGGGAAAAAAACTATCTACACTTTAAGAAAGGAATTGATACCATCGAACATCAGAAACTGCTCAAACAGGTAGGTATCTAACAGGAGGTCAGAAATCTTTCTCTCTTTCGCCTAATTTGTTTTTCCACTAAAAGAAGCAAAAGATTGTCAGTTTTCTCATTGATTCAAGGTAGATTTAACTAACCAAGTCTGTTTTATTAAAAGTTATGTTTCTACATCTAATAAATTTTGAATGTAAGAATATAGTTTCAGATAAAATTTAACTTGCAAGTTAAATTATGATTACGTCTAAATAATAAAGACAAAAGAATAATGAAAGGGAAAAAGGAAAAGAAGCAATACAATTACAACAAAATTGTATACATAAAACTGCTTCTCACAGATGTGTATATTTACATACATTTATACACATAAATGTATACATTTTATACAGCAGTTCCAATAAACATGTTACATGTGATCAGTTTGAGGTTCATATGTATAATATTGCAATTTAATCTAAGAGAACTATATTTTAACATGGATAGCAAATGATCATATCTAATCAGTAACTGCTGCATTTTTACTTGGAGTTTTGGAGTTTTGTTTTTGAGAACAAAAACTGAAAAAATACACTTACCAGCTTTAATTGGAGGAAAAAAAAGAATGAAAGATTTTGCTTTTTTTCTTACTCTATAAAGTGAAAAAGCAACATAACAGCCTAAAGAAGAATGATGAAAGGGGTGAAGTACTTGGAAACAAAATCCTATCGAGATTGGTTAAAAGAACTGAGTATCTTTGTCTTAAAGGCAAGGCAGCTATGGGGAGACAAGATCGTAGTCTTTCAAGGGATGTCACTTCCAATGACATTCTATCAACGTTTCTATCAACCATTCATGATGAAAAAAAAAATTAGTGGTAAACTAAGTGATTTTTTAAAATAAGACTTCACTTGGAATAAAGTGAAAATTAATAAATTGAATGAGGGGTGTATCACCTAAAGACTATGTGTAGCCCCCAATAACCTGAGAGGTGAAAATTATGGCAAAATAGCTGATTTTGTTTCAAAAAAGAAAAAATTAAATGAGTTCAAGAGGCAGCCATTCCCATTTCTGCACCTAAAACATCCCCCAATCTTTTTTTTTTTAATTCTCCAAATCACATTGCCAAAATGTAGCAAATTTGCCAATGAATTTCAAAGGCATGAATCAAGACTGTTTTTTAGAATTCAGGAGAATGTTTAAAAAGGATATAAATGGGAACTGTCTGCTTTCTCAGGGCTCTTAACTATCATTAAACTCTTGAATGAGCTGAGATAGTTTGGGCAAAATGCCATCTAATGAAGGCACCGTACAATTCATGTTTTTTTTTTTTACTTTTGCTTTACTTACTTTTTATTTCACTGGACTCTTGGCACATATGACGGGATGCAAATGCAATAAGCAAACAAATGATGCATTTTGTGGAATTAGTGTCAAACAAACAAACTATGCCAATCTGGATATTGCCTCCATGAAACATAGTACAAAACTTATTGCTAGTTTTGAAAAATGTTTATAAAAGGTGAAAAAGTTGCAGTATTGATTATTCATCGCCACAAGTAGGTTTAAATGAAAATTGGGTAAGGAAAAACCATTAAGATGTATACTCATTTTTAAAATAACTTAAATATTCTGTTTAATTACTATGTCTGATATTATATTAAGCTGCTATTAAGTGGGGAATAAATGTATGAATAAATGAAATAGACTTTTTTCGATGTGTGCTAAATAGTAAATGAAAAATGAAGATGCTGTGATAGTAAGGTTCTGATTGTAGAAAATCAAATTTGTATTACTTAGATTTGATAACAGGTGCTAAGTAAAAATGTTGGAAATTAAGCAATGGAGATCCATCATGTCTTTGTTGATCTAGGTAGCTCAGAAGTTAGAAGATCCCTGAATCAATTAGGATCCTAAACATACCTCCTCATTAAGAAATATGTGCATATGTATGTACTGTATACACAGATACACATGCACACAGTGTTCATCTTGTACAGTATGTGATTTGTGTATATGTTGTTTTGACTTTTTAAAAATAATAATGGAAGTAGTATTACTTTAAAATTGCACTAATCTAGAGTATTAAGAAATAGCCGATATCTCTGTTGAATAGCTCTGAAAGTCAAATTGTAACAGAATCATTGTACCTCTCTCCAGATTGCCAGTCTATTGCATGATGGTTTTTTCCTAGAATATTTATTACAAGGTAAATTAGGGACAACAATTGAAGAAATGTACTATGGAATGCAGAGTATGTGATTATACAAGAGTGTCCAATGCTGGACAAATATTCTAGGGAAGCAGGAGAAAGAGACTTTACTCTTCACCAAAGGTTTGTGGAATGTACTGCTGGTGTTCACACTAATAATTACCTTGATGAATAAATTCAGATTTGGTTCCTGTTGATTTTTCACCGACAACAAGCCAGAGAGATCATGATTTCTGGAATACTTCTTAGAAGTTTATTATCAAACCTGGTTGCCTGCTAATCAAGACAAACAAGTTACTAAAGATATTTGAAACTTACTGAGATGGTCTTTTCTCTGGTGAAACATCAATAAAAATTGCAATGGATGGCTTAATCATTCATAAAATAACTCTTTATATTGGAGCTAAATGCCTTGTTGTATAAGCATCTCTCTTCTCAGTACAATTAAATACTGGACTGCAGTTGACTCAGCCTTCATCTAAAATGCCTGACTTTGACGATCTTTTGGAACAGATTGGGGAATTTGACTTCTTCCAGAAAAGGGTCTTTTTTCTCATTTGCTTTCTCTCAGTTGTCTTCGCCCCAGTCTATGTAGGAGTTGTTTTCCTAGGGTTTATACCAGAGCACCGTTGTTGGACTCCAGGAGTTACGGAATTAAGCAATCGGTGTGGCTGGACTCTTGAAGATGAACTGAATCACACTGTTCCAAAAGGGACGTCCAGTGAGGATACTTTCACCCCTCAATGCATGAGATACAATGTCAACTGGAACAAAAGTGGACTGAGCTGTACAAATCCCCTGGAAGACTTCACCAGTCTGGAGAACAGGAGCATCCTTGTGACCCCTTGTCAAGATGGCTGGCTTTACGATGCTTCAGTCATGTCCATTGTGACTGAGGTAAGGTCTTGCAGTTGTTTCCAATCTAATATAAGATTTTGTTTTAAAAATATAAGCCATGTTATGTTTTTCCACTTGGATTTATTGAGCAAGAAGATAAATGCATTTCTCCCATGGCTACTACAGAGAATTCTAGAATATGCATGCTCAGGGGTTAGGATTTGTAAACATTATAAAGTGCAGTCTGAACTAATTTATCTCTCTCTCTCCATGTTTGTGCATGTGCATGTGTACACGTGCCTTTGACTCAATATTTGCTCCTTGAGACTGCCTGGACTAATACCTACAGTTTGGTTAACAAGATTTGGAAATGCTTTATTATTGCTTGTTTCTTAAGGCTGAGACAGAGTGAAAGGCCTTAAAAAGCTCTAAATTGTGTTGGATGATCCCAAGCATTATTTGCTAGCATGAAGAATTTTATATGACAGCTTATAGATTAGATTTTTTGGGCGAGTATTGGACTGTATATTGATTTCTTTCTTTCAGTCTGTTGACCACAATTTTCTCCAGATTTGCTGGCATAGGTTGATTAGAACTTTTCTTCTTTTGCTTGCTATATTTCAGTGGGTACTCCATCTCTTCCTTTAGCCTTCCAAATTGATAACGACCAGAATGCTGATCTAAATTCATCTTGTAGTCCTAGAGGTTTTTGTAACTAGGGAATATCTTTCCAGGCATCTTGGCTGTTGATATCTCTACTGTAATCCTCAATGTACTCCTTCAATTTTTGTTTGATCTCTTTTGAATTACTTGTAATCTCTTCACTGGAGTCATTTAAGGTTGGAATTCACAGACACCACTATAACACATTTCTTGTCTATTCTAGTTGTCTGAAAACTCCTAATCCATAAGGAGAGAGGTAATCAAAGAAGAGAAAGCATTTACTGGTTATGACATTAAAGGATCCAAAGGATAAATAACTAGGTTAAAGACAGCCCTAATGCATCTGTTTAATTGACTGCATGCATGTGTGTTATTTAATCAATCGTTAACACTATGGAAGATGTCCATATCCTATAGAGTTATGAAGAAATGGACTTGTCATTTTAAAAATGCTGAATTGTCATTTCCTTATTTTGAAATCCCTTTGACACGTTTTCTGAACCTGTGGTAGTTATTTCCTGGACCATGACATGCTCCTCTGAAGATCAGAGTGGAGGGCTTTTAGTTGCTACAGTTTAGTTCTGCACTGTTTATCTTGCCTAACCTTTCTGCAGAACAATCAGTCGGAAACCCACCATTGCTTAGGGCTCCCAGATGGCATTTCTGCAACCTCTTCCCTGACAGTCCCAATTTCTGTCACTAAACAAAGCAGCTTTAAGTAAAACCTCAGGTGATGGAACCACGTAGTGACAGCACTTCTGGTAGTTTCCGTCACAGTTGTTAGACCAGTACCATGCCATCATTAGGTGATTCGCTGCTCCTGCCCTGATGAACTCACTTCCACTTCAATTCCTTTCAAATGTCCACCCCCCCAATCTTTGCTCCTTTAACTGCCTTCACTTTGCCGTTCCTGCTGTCCCCAACTGACCTCTGCCATCTTCTTCACCCAGTTGGCAAGGCATGCCTGGTTCGGCTTTTCACAAGGCAGCTGCTGGCCATGTGAGGCCTTCCCAAGTTTACCTCAGCATTTTTGGTTTCCTTTATAAAATGAAATTTCCCAGTAGCTACAGCAATAGCAGTTCAACTTATATACTGCTTCACAGTGCATTACAGCCCTCTCTAAGTGGTTTACAGAGTCAGCATATTGCCTCCAATAATCTGGGTCCTCATTTTATCGACCTAGGAAGGATGGAAGGCTGAGTCAAACTTGAACCGATCAGGATCAAACTCCTGGTTGTGGGCAGAGTTAACCTGCAGTATGGCATTATAACCACCCTGTCATCACAGCTCTTGAGGAGAAATCATACTATGAGGAGTCATATGTTTCTGGCAGAACACAGATAAGATAAGAAAACAAACAAATAATTTTATTAATTAATGCATGTATGCATACATACATCTATACATACATCTTGCCAAACAGTATCTTCCTTTGTCTTCTCTAATTGCTTGAATCCCAGCAGAAAACTAAAGGTCTGACCTATTAGTGGAATACAACCAAAACTAACAACATTTAGGAGAAGTTGTTCTCCTAAATTTGGAGCAAAGCAGTTGGCTGGGATGGTTGCGGGGATGAATCTGGTTTACTTTGGTTTTATTTATTTCCCTTTTCCTTGTAGATTTCTCTGTGAACAGTTCTTAACTGTCTTAATGATTAGAACTAATTTTACTTCTGTTTTTTTGGTCTCCTCAGTTTAACTTGGTTTGTGGAGATTCCTGGAAACTAGACATGTTTCAGTCAGCCGTGAATGCTGGGTTTCTGGTTGGATCTATATTTGCTGGCTATATAGCAGACAGGTGGGTGCATCATTCAATTTTGTTAAAATTAAATATGAATAATGGAAAGCAAGGATTGCTGGAAATGAAAACCTATTCTGAAAGTGGGTGATGAAAACTAAACTGCCTCCCATTGGAATTAAAAATAAGTGAATAAATTATTTGTGATGCAACTGAAGTGAGACAATAATGAAACAAATGCTGAGAATATTTTTGACTTAGACAAAACTGTATGGAAAAATATAAAAGCTGTGAGAATGCCCAAAGCCAGGAAGGCTGCAAAACACGATACATCCAGAAGTGAAATTCAGCCTGTTCAGACCGGTTCTCAAGAACCAGTAGTGGAAATTTTGAGTAGTTCAGAAAACTGGCAAAATTATCACTTCTGGCTGGCATGCCCCCACCCACCCAGTTGCTTGCTCACCGCTCACCCCTGCCCGCTCGCCCTGCCCTGCCCCGCTCACCCCACCATGTCATTCCTCATCTCGTGTTCCTCCTCGGCGTGGCATACTGTGTGGCTTCTCACTTGCGGTGAACAGAGCTTGCCTGCCTTCCCAGTTCCCATTTGGTGCCTGAGACCCAACTGAGTACCACTGATCTGCCTACCTGGGTAAGTAAGCCTGTGAGTTGCAGCCTAGCTAGCAATTCCTCCTCCCACCATCTCTGGGCTTGTGTACTTTGCCATGCTACTGCTACATCGTACATGCAGTATGGCCTACCTAGGCCCTTCTGTCCCTGGACTTTTCTGTCTTGCTGCACAGCAGCTGCTACATCGCAGTGCAGCCTACTTAGCCCCCCCCCTCCCCCATCTTCAGGCTTGGGTACTTTGCCACACTGTAGCCGCTACATCGCACACATGGCATGGCCTCGTTAGGCCCCTCTGTCCCCAGGGCGGGGTACTTTGCCATGCCACCGCAACTCCATTGCACATGTGGCATGGCCTAGTCAAGCCGCACCATCCCCCAGATTGCCTGCTTTGCTTCACCGCCACACTGTGGCTAAATTGCACATGGCACTCACAGACTAGGTAACTTACCCCCATCCCCAGGCTTGCCCCTCTTCCAGCGTGGCTGCCTCAGCCAGGTTGGGGAATGCGCCATTCCCTGACTCCAGCCTTGTCCTGGAACCTCCACCTGATCTCCCTTCGCCTAGGCTGGGTTGGGGGAAGCACTAGTCCCCCACTTCAGCCTGCGGCCTTTTGTGTTAGGCCAAAGGGCCGCGACGGTGCAGGAGGGCCGAAGCAGTTTGGGAATGGACTGAATGGTTCTTCTTACCTTTAAGAAGATCCATCCAGAAAGTGCTGCAGTGGAGAAGCTTCTTCCGTCCCTTGCTGAGCCTCAGTCACTTGTAGAGATGCTCCATGTGCTCTCTGGGTCGGCAGCTGCTTCTCTCCACTGCTAGTCTTTCTGGGAGAGCGTCTTGTGCAATTTAGGAGCCATGAGCCACTGCTTTGGGTCCTCTAAGTCCCATCTGAAAAGTGCTGCAGATGAGAGAAACAGCATTCAACATGGCTGCTGCTTCTCTGTGCCACTGCACTTTCCGGGTGGGACTTAGAGAACCCAAAGCAGTGACTCACAGTTGCTAAATTCCACAAGACTCTCTCCCAGCAAGAACAGCTGGGAAGCTGCATGTGCATGCACATGCCCTCACATTTTCAGCGAACCAGTGGTAAGATTTTTTTGAATACCACCACTGGATACATTGAACACGTTAAAATATGGATGTGGTTTGCTGGTGGTGCATTTGTGCACTTATTCCTGCACCTATTTCTGCTGCTTTGAAAAATGTTACTCCTAACAATAATGGAAAAGTAAGAAGCTTTAAATTTATTTATTTATTATCAGGATTTATATATATCAAAAACTACAGGAGGATTAGTATGATGAAGGTTTGGAAATGATGAATGGCAGCATTCTGACATGAGGATATAAGAGTGGCGATCAGGGAAATGTAGGAAACACAGCATGGTTGTATCCTAGAAATTCTGTCAAAAGGAGTTCTGCTCTTAAACAGGTCACTGAGAAGTGTCTGAATATCATCATGAAAGTGAGCCAATTTAGAGAAAGCAGATGGTAAAATGAATAAGCTTGACATACAGGCAGTCCTTGACTTATGACAACAATTGGGCCCAAAATTTCTGTTGCTAAATAAAACATTAGTTGACTGTGTTTTCTTCCATTTTACAACCTTTTTTTGCCACAGTTAAGTGAATCACTGCAATTGTTAAGTTAGTAACACAATTGTTAAGTGAATCTGGATTTCCCATTGACTTTGCTTGTCAGAAAGCCACAGAAGATGATCACATAACCCCAAGGCACCTCCACCGTCATAAAAATATGACTCAGTTGCCAAACATCTGAATTTTGATCAGGTAACCACAGGGATGATGCAGTCATTGTGAGAAAAATGGTCATTAGTCACTTATTTCAAAGTGACCATTGTAACTTTGAACGTTCACTAAATGAACTGTTGTCAGTCAAGGTCTACCTGTATGGAATTTTTGTGAGAGTATGGAATAGAAGTTTGATTGATGAATGCAACTACATGTGGTGTATGATTTAAATAAAGCATGTGTGAGAAAACATCAATTGCACAGGAGGTTAGATAAGTATCCTTGTCTATTTAATGTCTTTATGAATAAAAGCACAAAGAATGTTTGTGATGGTGATGAAGTAGATTAGTAGAGGATATGAATTCAGACATATTGTGTATTGACAGTTGATACCTGAATGTTAATATATGAAACAAGGCAAGCGGTTCTGAAAAGTAACGTACCAAAGACCAAGGTAATTATATTTGACAAGGGAAATAGGTTTCTACTTGTGCTAGCTTTTTGCAACTTATGAGAACATGTCTTCATATGCATTTACAAACTTGTATAATATTGGTTTTTACAGCTGGTGTCAATCAATCAGTGATGAGGCTTGGGCTGAATAGCCAGGTCTAGTTTTCTGGTGCTATTGCTCATTTTGAAGACACCAGCCACAGCTGCCTGCAAACATCAGGATGCCAGAAAACTAGACCCTGGCCATTCAATCTGAAACTTCATCTCTGGTTGGTATTTGTATAATACATATATTTATACTTATACTTCCATATAGGTGGTGTATATGGGCATTTCTGGATACTTTATACTTCTAACTAAACTGAAGAACTGAACATTTGATAATCTAAGTGAGTTCATGGAGCAAAGCTTAACTGAGTACAAAATATATGTTTTTACTAGGTCTCTTTATCTTTAACACTGCAACATCAAATAAAATATAAACTAGATGATGTGCTAATATATTGTTATTACAGTTTGCTATCTATAATTATTAGAGACTTCCAATTACAGGAAGTCCTCGACTTAACAACCATTGGTGCTGAAAAAAGTGACTTATGACCAGTCCTTGCATTTATGACTGTTTCAGCATCCCTGTGGTTATGAGATCAAAATTTGGGAGCTGGCAACTGCCATGTATTTACATGATCCCCATTTGTGACTTTTCCAACTGGATTCTGACAAACAAAGCTGGGGGGGGGAAGCTGAATTTGCTTAAAAGTCAAATGATTCACTTAATAACTGCAGTGATTCACTTAATGACCATAGCAAAAAAGGTTGATCACAACTCACTTAAATTACTTAACGGCCACCTCACTTTTTAACAGAAGTTCCAATCCCAATTGTGAAGGTAAGTTCAAGATTACTTATAATATCTTTTTCAGAAGTATTGTAAAAGAATAGAATCGTGGACTAACATACAACTACAGGTGAAGTGTAATATAGAGGAACAGACTTTATGAAGTTTGGAACACATCTACATATAGAGTTGATGTTTTATGTATTTGCTAACTATTCTGAATTGGCCCGGACAGTCACAATTTAGGAAAATAATCTTACAAGGAATTATCTACAAAAAAACTCCCCAATATTCTACAATGAGGTTTTGATGGAGAGAATAAACAGAGATTAAAATCTGGCACTCAGATCTTGGTTTGAAAAGACCTTGTACTATTGCTTGACATACCTGAAGGTACTATTGCTTTTGTGATCTCTTCCTTGTTAAGTTTCTTAAAATTTGTTTAAAGCTTGTTAAAAAGACCAGTGGTTAAAAAAAATGCTTTCCTCTGGATAAGGAGAAGAGTGGATAAATAAAATAAAGCTTTATTTATTTTTCTTTGCATGGTGCTTTGTTCTTGAATAGTATGTTGTTTCCCAGTGCATGATTCTCAATGGGATTTGTTAGTTTAGCTGAAAGCAACAGGGATTCCACCATTCCTAGCCCTAAGAAGCTAAAAATGTTCCCAGTGCCTCCTCTCACATGTCCTGCCAAAGCTGCACCATCCTTCTGGTCTTCTTTTTAAAAGGTTTATGGAATTCCTCCCTTTTTCAAACCGTTATCCTAATAGTCAAATTTTCATGCAACTTTTTAAAATAAACGTATAATGAAATTACATCCAAGCCAGCATGCTTTCAAGCATAAGCAATTTTTTGCAAAGTGCAAAAAAGTAAGAAGTGTTGGAAGCTAACACCTGCTCCTCTCCTAGAAAAATGAAAATATTAAAAGGCAGAATATTTCCCCTAAAAGAGAAACAGAAAAATGAAATAGAAATCTTAAGACAGGAATTCAGCCCTAGCCCCCTGCCACCACCAGCAGATACTTTGGTTATTTGGAAAACAATAGACTGAACTAGCTTTATTTTCAGCTTAAAAGGCTCTTAGCCCTAGGATAGGATTGCCCAACTCTCCACATGGCCCCTTGGAAGATTACATCACTCAGCACGATTCAACTAAGCTTGGGATTCAAAGGACAACCTATAAAGTTACCCCTGCATGGCACCATGGGAGTCTGACAACCAATCAGAACACAAGCTCAAATTCAAACTCCAACAGAGGGCATAAAACCCAGGGGCTCTCAGCATCTCAGCCCTTTTCACCCAGGACTTCAAACTTGCTCCACCAATAAAACCATCCTTCCAAGCAGTCTCCATGTTTCCAGTGTCTTTCTCCCCACTTGGAACTGAATCCAAATGGATATTTCTTCTAACAGAAGCAAGAAGAAAATATCTCAATCATGCAGGTCATGCATATTTACAGTGGAGTCTTTTCAGCAGTCCCAAGAAGGTTCCACACCCATTTGCATTCTGATTCAGGTGACCTTGAGGTCACAGAAAAACCCTCAAATGGCCTCAATGACTCTCAAAGAACTAACAACCAGATGACTGTAAAGATAATTCCTTCCATTTCCTGCCAGTCAGCCAGAAGCTTCTTGAATGAGAAGTGAAACATTTCCAAAGAACAAAACAAGAAACTCCAGTTGGTTTTTGGAAACAACAAGAAAATACTATTTGTATTTGCAGTGACAAAGAAACATAACAGAAAGTGCTTAACATAGTTTTTTCTCCCTGTATTCCTAATCTGTGGCAAGCATTTTGTAAAATAAGGAATAGATGGCCCATCGCCTTTATGAATACCAAATCTAGCAACAATATGGTAGAATTTCAATGTCATGATTTTTCGTTTTTTTGGTACCCCCCCTCCCTGTAAATGTGGGAATTGTGACTTGCAATTAAGGTGACACATTTTTCCACTTTACTTGCAAATCTAAAAATATAATTATCTCACGGATTGTAATCATTTGTGGTTAATTATTTAAGAGTGAATTACTTCTGTTTCCGCACTTAAAAGTCTGTATTATTGCTTTATCAAACCTATGGAAAACTCAATTAATTTTGTTTTGACATATATTTTAATTTGGGGTTAAGGCAAGACTTTCTCTCCTTGTTCCAAACACTGCTGGAGCCTCAGTTATTAATCCACACTTTAAACCATTGCATAACAGTTTGAAAAAAAGAGATTGTGCTTGAGGGACAAATATACATTCATGAACATATACATACATGTATACACTATGTCCCTTTGATTGATGGGTATTGGGATTATTGAAATATTTTTTGCCTTCTCTTCCAGGCTTTGTAAAGTTTTACTATTCTTAAACCTGGTGAATAAATAAAATTAGTGTGTAGATATAAATGTCTCACCAGAAAGATGAATAACGGAACATTGGACCTACAATGCTTTATATTGCTGTAAACATTGCCACCTTGTGTTCAGATTCACTACTGTTAATCAAACAACATGATGCTTACTATTGCTTATTCCTTTAGGCAAGGCTGCTCTACTCGTGGTTTTGTCATCATAATCTGTTTTTTTCATGGTGTTCAAGAAAATTCTTAATAACTCAAAACTTTAGTTCAGCACGCTGCACTAATCTAACACAGGGCTGGAAAATGTAGGATTCAGTATGTTGTGGGGGACCAGTTGTAATCTTAGTGGGTTGTATGAATTATAAATAATCTGAAGCTATATGTGCCTATTTTATTTGGGTAGAGTATTTTATATGAGCAGAGCAATCTGGGTTTAAGGTTTAGATGTTGTGTGAATTCAGGCAGCAATGATGAACCTAGAAAGAGCTAAACAAATTTAATAGATTGAGATAGTTGGAAGGGATTTACATCTCCTGCTCAGGGCAGTACAGGTAGTCTTCAACTTACAACAGTTTGTTTAGTGACCATTCAAGGTTACAACGGCACTGAAAAAAGTGACATATGACCACTTTTCACACTTAAGACCATTGCATTATCCCCATGGTCACATGATTTACATTTGGATGCTTGACAATTGGTTCGTATTTATGACAGATGTTGTGTCCTGTGGTAGCTGATCACCTTTTGCAACCTTCTGGCAAGCAAAGTCAATGGGAAAGCCAAATTCACTTAACAATTGTGATACTAACTTAAGAACTCTAGTGATTCACTTAACAGTTGTGGCAATAAAAATTGTGAAACGTGGCAAAACTCATTTAACAAATTTCTCACCTCAGCAACATAAATTTGGGGTTTAATTGTGGTCATAAGTCAAGGACAACCTGTACCACTAGGGCAGCTTAAGTAGATCTTCGGCATATAATTTTCGTATCTTTCTGAGCATGCATATGTATTGCTTCTCTTAATGCAGATTTGGACGGAAAGTAAGCCTTTTAATTTCTGTCCTGGTAACTGCAATATCTGGAGTACTTGTTGCCTTTTCACCAAACTACTTATGGTCTGTGATATTTCGTTTCATCCAAGGCCTGTTCAGCAAGGGCAGCTGGATGGCAGGCTACAGTTTGCGTAAGTATGCTTTCCTACAAATTGGTATTTTATGAGAGCACAGAATCTAACATATTAATGGCACCCATTGAACTCTTTTAAAGATTAAAAAGAGATTTAAACTTTAACATTGTTTCCTAAATTAGTACTAATCAAGTCCAACTCTAATACAATCAAACCTATTCTTGAAATTCAAAACTAAAGTTTTGAATATACATTTAATAATTCTAGGAAAAAGATGTCTCTGAAGCATCTTACATTAGATTTTTTTTTTAAAGGTAAAGGTTTCCCCTGCCCAATCATGTCTGACTCTAGGGGGCAGTGTTCATCTTCGTTTCTTAGTTGAAGGAGCCAGCATTTTCCAAAACTTCCATGGTCATATGCCCAGCATGATGATATGTCAAGGAACATGGAACTATGTTATCTTCCCACCAAAGTGGGGAAATATTTATCTGTTTGAGAAGTATTTGCATGCTTTCGAACTGCTAGTTGGTGGGAGCTGGGGCAAAAATGGGAGTTCACTCCATCATTTATTTATTTATTTATCAAGATTTTTATACTGCCCCCTCTCCCGAAGGACTCGGGGCAGTGCACAGTCAAGTAAAACATACATATAAACAATTTAAAACCCAGTTAAAATTAATTAAATTAAGGCCAATTAAACGAATTATAAAATTTTAAAATTTAAAACAATTTAAAAATTACATATTTAAGTAATTTAAAAAACCAATTTAAATCCCCAACCAACAGTACTAGGCCAGACCAGCTTGTTGGAACAGAAAGGTTTTCAGTGCATGCCGGAAGGTCCGTAGGTCCGTGATGGTCCTGATCTCTGGGGGGCAGTTCGTTCCAGAGGGAGGGTGCCCCCACAGAGAAGGCTCGAACCCTTGGGGCTGCCAGGCGACACCGTCCTGACAGTGGAACCCCAAGGAGGCCAGCCCTGTGGGATTGCACAGGTTGGCGGGAGGTTGACGGTGGCAACAGGCGATCCCATGTGGTATTTAGGTCTTAAACTGTCAACCTTTTGGAGCCTTATTAATTTGTGATGCTTTTTTTACAATATATTAATATACTAAAGTTAAAGGCTTCCTTTTCATGGCCAGATTAAAGGCCTATCCATATCTTGAGCCTTGAGGATGATCTACCAGCATGAAAGGTGCTGTTCCTGCCACAGTCCCAATACCAAAAAATGGCGCTATTCCTACTGAATGTCTATAGGACACATTAGAGGCAAAGAATGATAGATTTCCCCAGGCTTACTTCTCTCCTTTCCTCTCCCACCAAACATTATCATCTGGGGGAGAAACATACATCAATTATTCTTCTTAATAAAAGATGAGGAGGTGGGATAAAAAGAGAGGTGTTTTTGACAAGTATTTTGCACAGAGTGTCTTCAAATAGTGCTAATTCAGGGTTCAAAAAGAGCTGTATAGAGATATAGCACTGTTCCAGAAGTGCATAAATCCATATGCAAAAGGAGCCTGATTACCATTTGATATCTGTATGTCTGGAAAAGCACTAAACCTGGATTGAATTGGCAGACATGGGGAAAAGAGAACCATCTCTTTCCCTTCTTCCTCTCTGCTCAGCTGCTGTTTAGGTTGATGCAATTCTTCAAGACACAAATTGTCTTGGAGACTTGGGAAGCATAGGGGGAAAACTCTTTTTAAAAAAACCACATTGTTTCCTACTGTTCAAACAAGAATTTCCCTAGATAACAGTTCCCAGGAATCATAAGTGAGGATGTGCACCCATACCAGTCTGAAGTGGCCAATAGGAGATTGGGTCCTACTTCCCAAGAATCAATCTGATCTCATAAGGCACAGAATAGTTAATAAACCATGCCAGAATATATCCACATTAAAAATGATTTTTTTTTTAAATTAAAAACCACCGAGAGGTCAAAGAGATTGTAGATATTGGTAGAGTATGTATCATTTTCATCCAGTTTCAAAATTGATCTTTATTAATTTTTTATTGTTTGAAACAAATGTGCTCTCCACTGTTTCTTTTGCTTATGAGTATTCTTCCTAATCAAAGCCTACAAATAAGCCATTTCTCAATTAAGAATTAATATGGAAAGTCTTCGTTTTATTTTCCAGTCACAGAAATTGTTGGGCCAAGCTACAGGAGGACTGTGGCCATTCTCTATCAACTAGCATATGGTTTTGGCCTCCTCATCCTCAATGCTTTGGCTTATGCAATTCCCAACTGGAGGTGGCTTCAACTTGCTGTTACTCTTCCAATGTTCCTTCTCTTACTCTACTATTGGTAAGAACTTCTTTCTTAAAGTCAGTCTTTTGCCTATAATACCCAATAATAGATTCTATTATGGAACAAGGAAAGACTGGATCTAGTGCAATTAGGATAGGGATGGAAAATTTCCGGGTGATATTAGATTCCAACATCCAGCAGCCCTGTCTACTTGGATATTGTGAAGGATTGTGGCAGCTGTAATTTAACAACACCAGGAGGCCCATAATTATTTGCTAATTTCTAATAAATAAGTAAGCTTGCTTCTCAGTTATTCATCTTCCTCTCTTCTGCATATAATTTCTATTTATTGAATAATTTCTATTTAGTGGCTGTTTTTCACAAATTACTAAACCACTAAGCCAGTCTAACCTAAATCATGATTGCCACCAGATCCTAAGAACTGGAGTGATCAAGGATAGCTTTAGAGATGAGTTTATTGTAATAAAAGCATTCTCCTTTTAGAGAGACATGTATGCTGAGATTGCCTTAAAGCAATGGTTCTCAACTCTTTCACCACAGACTCCCTTTAAATACTTTTGGTCACCATGATCCCCCAAGATTAACACAAGATTTAAATCATAATATTTCTTCAAGCCTTTGCAGACCCCCTATGATGGCATCGTGGCCCCCACGGGTCTGCAGATCACAGGTTGAGAACCCCTGCCTTAAAGGATGCTTATCTGGTATCAACAGCCTCCTCTACAAAGCTTATTTTTATTGCTGTAAACCAACAGAGGCTGCAATAGCCATTGTCACCAATAAGGGGCCAATCCAGCTTCAAAGGTTGTACTGCCAGTGACCTCAAACAAGTCACCTTTAAGCAAAGGAGTGAAGGAAGCCAAGATTATGTAGTCATAATCATCTATTTCTCAGGAAGTAAACAGAAACCCAGGCCTCTTATCATCCTACAAGAATAAAATAATGTTTGTGTTGTATCCAACAATTGATTTGTGAATAGCCAGGAACAATAGGTAATTTTCCCTGCTTGCTTCTCCTACATTTCAATTTCCTTCTGAATTATGTTACCGCTGTCTAACCTGGCCTAGTAAGCATAAATATGGAGGTATTATTTTATGGAATAGTGCTGTTCGTATCACATGACAATTTACACCACAATAAATTGGCCTAAGTTAATTAATGTATGTAAAGAAGTTATTTCATTTCATTTCATTTCATTTATTAAATTTATATACCGCCCCCTCTCCCTAAGGACTCGGGGCGGTTCACAGC
>JAEANM010003188.1:0-22863 GCA_017656035.1 Myanophis thanlyinensis
GCTGTAAACCGCCCCGAGTCCTCGCGGAGATGGGGCGGTATATAAATATAATTAATAAATAATAAATAAATAAATAAGTTGTTCCTTCAAAGGCAGGGAATGCATCTGGTAACTGCCAGCTGTGCTCTGTCATCACTAGGGCAGAACAGGCAAATCCCATGACTGTCAGCAGATTTAGACATAGGACTTCCTAGGCAAGTTTATGCCCGGCACCATTAGGAAAGCAAAAACAACCCTAAACCAATGAAACTTTGCTATGTGATTTGATTTAAAAATACAAGAGCATTACTTTGGTGGGCAGGGAAATGCTAATTAAGGATACTTCATGGCTATTTTCATTCTCTTACAGAAAATAAGAACAAGGGGGTTCTTTGAAAATTCTGATTTTTTAGATATATATCTGAATAAACAGGTGTCAGCCCCAGCACCTTTTATAACTCTGTACATCAAGGCACAATACTGGAGTACATTATGCTCTATTGTGGCAAAAAAAAAAGTTGTAAAATCAGATGAGACTCATTTAACAACTGCCTTGCTTAGCAACAAAAATTCTGGTTCCAACTGTTATCATAAGTAGAGGACTCTCTGTACAATTGGAAGGCAGCTTAATTTAATGAATCGCTAAAACTCATTCCTTCCTTCCTACTTACCTCCAGAACATGAATGCTGGTTTTGAAAGACAACAAAATCTGATCCCATGGAAAGTGCTCTCTTCCATTTTGAAATACTTTTGGTAGCATTTTCTCTTGAATGAATCTTTTAGAAATCATAGAAGAGTTGAACTGTGAGTTACTGAGACTACAACTCTTAAAAAATTATATCTTTGTGCTTTTCTCAGCAAATGGAGCTGGCAAAACAGTCCAAACCTTTAACACAGAAGTCTCCCAACCTTGGTAACTTTAAGACTTGTGGACTTCAACTTCCAGAATTCCCCAGCCAGCATGTTGAAGTGCATGGGTCTTAAAGTTGGCAAAAGTGGACACCCCTGCATTAACATAAAGACCAAGCAGTGAAAAAGCACTTACAATAGGTCATCAACCATATGCAAATACAGAGGCAGATGATCAGACTTCACATCTTGGCATGTAGACAGGCATGCCCAGCACATTAGATGCCAATCAACTAGGAGTCTCTTCTCCTCAATCAATACAGACTTTCACCTGTCCCATGACTCCACTGCTGGGGTGCAGCAATTAGGATTCTCTTAGGAAGCGTGCAACGCACAACACATATGTGATGAAAGAGGTGGCCTGCATGAAATCAGCTGACCAGCACTATTGTGATGAGAGAAAGACTATTGGAGAAAAGAAGGACAAAAAGCTCAACAGCACTGTAGCACTGCCATCTGGGGCTCACTCCAGGCACTGACAGTGAGTCCATGACTGGAGTAAGACAGCAATGTCTTTTAGGCTAATCTTTTGTTCAGAGGCTGCCAACATCATGTGGCTGGCCACAGAAGAAAGTGGATAATGGGCTAGAGAGGCTTTGACTTGACTCAGCAATGTCTTATGCTTTTTGAAAAGTAGAACAGGAAAGATTTGCCTGGTAAGAAACACCCCCCCCCCTATTATCCCTGTCTTTGTATTTCTTAATTTTTAACCACTGATAGGAAAGCTTCAGTGAAAGGACGCTCTATAACAGGGGTATCAAACTCAAAGCCCGGGGGCCAAATCCAGCCCATGTGGTCCTTAAATCTGGCCCATGGGGCTTCCCTGGAAACAGCAAAGAAGAGGCCCATGGTGCCTCTGCCAGTGAAAACAGGCTCCCAATCTCCGTTTTTGGCTGGGACGGCTTCCTGCAACCCTCTGCCAGTGAAAACGGAGCTGGGGAGGGCTATGCGTACTGGCAGAGCGCTCTGGCCACCACAGGCGCCCCCAACATGAGAGATGTCAAGCAGGCCACACCCACCCTGGCCACATCTATGCCAGCCCCCCAAGGTCAAACACAACCCTGATGTGGCTCTCAATGAAATTGAGTTTGACCCCCTGCTCTGTAACCATCTAAGGCCTTTTTGCTACACAGAAAGATTCTTGTTTCAACCAACTATTATACAGGAGGAGACACAGGAAACAGCATCCAACCCCTGAAGACTGTGCATGACCGTTGTTATTCACATCCCTCATGGTTTTATAAAACTTTGCATAACATTTATTAGTCAGAAAAGATGCAGCCAAACTCGGGAGTGTTATATACTTCCCTTTCCCCCACTTTCTTTCTTCAAAAGGGTGATCTCTTCCATCCCCTCCAAGTGTTAGCTGAAATCATTTCAAGAGTTTCCATTCCTTCATCTACAGCAGTAAATGAATTTTGGCTGCCAGGAAAACTTCAACTCCCAGATTTTCCTAGCCAGACATGAGGAATTCTGGGAGTTGAAGTTCACACATCTTAAAGTTGCCAAGATTGAGAAACACTGCTCAACTGTCTACCCAGCATGGACAAACATACCTATCCAATGGTTCCTGGAGCTGTTAAAAACTCCTTTCTGTTGTACAGATTTACAGAGCTGCCTGCCATCAAGAACCTACAGCACCAGGGGGTATTTTCTATGAAGGCTGGGGAAGAGAGGAGAGAAAGGACCGCAGTTCGGAATTCTTACAAATGCAAACACTCCCAACAAGCCCTCAGGCAGCCCAGAACACCAGTAAGAAATACTCGTAAGACTGGGTGGTTGTCACAGCTCTTAAACTGCTCCACAAAGCAGGCTGACAGAAATCGAGAGTATAAAAATAAGATATTTTCCTTACCAAAGCAAAACCAAACCAAAAGAAATGGTAAAAAAGACATACAAAGCTCAGGGCCGGCCTGACTGCATGATTCTCAAGCCCCGTGCTCCAGCATGCTCCATGACCCAGTGAGGGAAAACGCTTCTCCTGCAGGACAGGGCAGGCAGCCGAGGGGCCCCTCGATGCAGTCTCAGGTGGCCCTAAACAACACTTGGAGCTGCTGCTCTCAGTTACCTTCTGCACCTCGCCCTCAGTTCAGCTTCATATCAGTCTCTCTGGCGGCAGAGTATGAGTAAGCTTTCCCCAGCACCAGGCGGTCCCGTAGAAGTTTGAAGAAAGCATAGTAGTTGCTGAAGAGGATCAGGGCCAGTGAGATGGTCTGGTGCCACTTCTCAGAGACCACCAGCGAATAGAGCTGATAGAAGATGACGGCCCCCTCGAGGAGGAGCAGGATGTTCAAGATCCGCAGAGGCTTGCTGAAAAAAAACTAGAGGGAAGAGAGGTTCCTTTGGGTGAACAGCCTGCAATTCCTGATGCCCAGTAAAAGTCTGGACTTCGCAAAGGTACTGTGGATGTTCTCAATCCAGGCACCAGAGTAAAAATGTATTATTTAACATTCATGTCTTTCTTACTTTATTTTATTTAGATCCCACTGTTTTGCTCTGGTGTGCATTCAAAGTGACTGGCCAAACCAAAACAGAATCTAAAAAGTTAAACATTCAGAGTAAGTATCTCAAATCTTCATCAGATCTTCTGCCATTCTCACCTTGAATCTCACAAAATTGCAAAAGGGAAATGGAGCTGCAGTCATTTTGGGAGAGTGGATCCCTTAAAAATATAAATTATTTTTATTTAATCAGTGCTGTCTTGTTCTCTTGGCTGTCAGGCCTTAAAAACTGGATGAAAATACAGGAAAAGGGCACCGAGAAGTTTGGGGAAACAGTGGCAGTGCCCAACAGAGGAATACTAAGGTGCATTCTAAGTTATGGGCACCTGACAGGGTTTTTCTTTGTCAACAATTAGAGAGAGCATCCTCCAACTTTCTAGCCTGTTTTTCAGATCAGCTGCAAGAATAATGCAAAAATAGTCTAGAAAAAAAGTTTACTGATAAAACCAGCCTTTTGTCAAGACAGCATGCAGATGCAGGACAGCCTTCACTTTCACACAGGGTGGTTCTGGAACTCCCAATTCTTAAGAACTCCCTGTTGTTAACAGTGGCATCATTGGCTCTGTTCTCTGGGCTTCTCTTCCAACTAGAAAGTTACAGCCCAGCCTTTCTGGTGATGGCAGAATTAAGTTCCCCATTTCCTCCTCTTTAAACAAATGACAAATGTCTTGGCATGCTTTTAATGTTCAAACCCTGGAATTGAAAAACACCTAAAATGAATAATAAAGAAGGAATAGAGGCTATAGAAAATTCCCAGTAATAGTTTTCCTGGCTGAACAGCCAATGAAAAGAACATCATCCTCTGTTCAAATACAGAACTCAGAGGCCTATAGGCGAAAGCTGCCTCTGCCAACACTCACCCAGAATTCTTTGGGCTACAAGCTGAACAAATGGGGCCTGGTTAACTACCAGGAAATCCCAGGGATTGTACGGTGCTTTTTAAAAAACAAACAAACAAACCCCATAGCAAACCACTGGCTGCACTCATACGGTCACTAGAGACCAAACCACTGTGGAGGAAGGGCAGGACAAGATGGCAGCCATCCACTGTCAACGTTTGTACAAGGAGAGCAGCTTACGTGAAAGCGGAAGTGGGAGACATCCGAAGGCACAGCCACGTTGGAGTGGCCCACCGCTTTGTAGACGTTTTTGCTGTGTTTCACTAGCACCCCCTGTGGCCACAGACATTCGTCCGTCCACCTGAAAAATATGTTCAACAGGCATCTGGAAGGAGCAGAAGGAGAGTTTTCCCCAGTTGCTAATCCTCCCCTTTTGTGGCAGTGACTTCCAAGGGGGAGGACAGAGGACTGCCAAGCAGCACAGGGTTTATTTTCTTATTGAGAAATGCTGGGCAGGAATTTTACATTAAGAAGGAATATATATATATTTTGAGTCACCGAGATGTAATCCTCAACTTACGATCACAATTGAGCCCAAAATTTCTGTTGTAAAGTGAGACATTTGTTAAGTGAGTTTGACCCATTTTACAACTTTTCTTTTCACAGTTGTTAAATGAATCACTGCATTTGTTAAGTTAGTACCATAGTTGTTAAATGATTCTGCATTCCCCATTGATTTTGCTTGTCAAAAGGTCACAAAAGGGGATCCCATGACCCCAGGACACTGCTATAAAACTGTTATAAATACCGTATGAAAACAGTTGACAAACATCAGAATTTTGATCATGTGACCTTGGAGATGCTGCAATGGTCGTAAGTGTCAAAAATGGTCGTAACCAGGGTGGATAAAAATTGATTTTTTTTTAATTAAAAAATTTGATTTTTTAAATTTAAATTGGATTATTTTTATTTTTATCAAATTTATTTTAATAAAATGCTTTTGCAGTAAAAATCTATCTAAAGATAGTTATCTATTTAAGATACATTAATCATTTACTTTATTCAGCATGAAATGGAGCATAGGAGGCTGTATATTCTGCAATATTTGGATTGAGGGCGAGTCAATAGCAGGTCAGAGGAGGAGCCGCTGCAGGATAGAGATGACAGTTGTTCTTTTAAAATTATGATTTAAATTAAGCCTTTTTATTAGTGATTTAAATCAAATCCACCCTGGTCATAAATCTCATTTTTCGGTGTTGGTTTAACTTTGAACGGTCACTAAATGAACCATTGTAAGTCGAGGACTACCTGTATTTGAAATTACACTATCTCCACTGGGGGTACTTACAACATGGTTCTGAGGCTCTGAAAACTGCCCCCTTGCAGTCACTTGACCACATGTTGGGGCACTTGGGAAATGTCCCACATTTAATCTTTTGCTACATCCTGTAGTCATATGACTATATTTTATGAAGATTTTGCAGGAAACAAGCATTTCCGGTTTCTGGCAAAACTTCCCATAATGAACTATTAGTTTGTATGGCAGGTCATAACATTGGGTCAGTCAAATGGGTGGCCTGCTTTACAATTATCATGATTTATGACTGTGATGGGCAAGTTCTATAATGGTCATAAATCGAGGACTACCTATACTGAATTGAGATACAACTTCCTGCAAGTTTAAAGCAACACACAAGCAAGCTGGGCTTCCTCAAGACAAACTGGTACAGAAAGTGAACTAATGTTATGAACACAAACTGAAAAGTACAGAACTGTGCTCGCCAGAGACAGCACACAAGTGCAGCCATTGCACAATTTCTAATTGTCACAGAAAGCTTCCTTTTATTTATGGTAGCCAGTTCCTCACCCCCACCCCAAACTGGACATTATTTATGGGCCTTTCACAGGAGACTCAATACCTGAAGGCTGGCACTTTTCAAAGGATGCTAGATGGGCCATGGAGAGCCCCATAGAAAACGGGAAAGAGAGGGAATAGAAGTTACGAGGAGGACCTGGCGTTTAGGCCAGCTTGTGAGGCCCCAAGTAGCATTTAGCTAGTAGAACATTTTAAAATGCTTAAAATGCTACTTTAAAAAGAGACCAGGTTAGAGCAAAGTTAAGATACTCCTTTTTCCTAAGGAGTTTTAGAGAATCCTAAACCTCCAAATGCATAAGTTTAGGAAGGCTGCTTAGTACAATCTGAGTTTTTGACTATCTAAAAGGACAGAGAAATTGACTTTTGAAAGATGGAAGCCACTCACTGATGCTGCAGCACGTTGGAGCAAAGAGATGGGTCGACCTTCTGCCAGCAGCCCAGATGTGCTGCAGCCTTATGGAGGAGATCACAGTAGCGGGCAGGCAGCAGGTGCTGCATGAGGATGACGGATGTGCTGATGGAGACCAACAGAAACAACTCGCAAGACCATTGCTTGTCATAATACTGCGTGCTCTGTGGAAAAGCAAGGGGAGATCAGAAACAGAAAAAAAAATGAGGTCCACAGCTGTACTTTCCCTTGCATTTTCCCAAAGTATCCTGGTCATCCAAGGGACAGCTCTCTGATGAGAAAATGGGAATTATTTGTGGAAGTTTACAACACTGGGATTGATCCAGCAAGGCTGTCCAATTTCCAAAGTTCTTTATTACATGGTACTTCCTGAGACCAGAATAGGTCAAATACGTTTGATCTTAAAATCGGATCTTGAGGATGACTTCAAAATAGACTTATAAATAAAACCACAGAAGTATTTACTATGTTGTAAAATGTGATAATACATGTGAATCATCTCAAACTTTGCCTCGATAACAAGAATCTCCAACTTTGGCACCTTTAAGACTATGGATTTCAACTGGTGGAGTTGAAGTCCACAAGCCCTAAAGTTTCCAAAATTGGACACCCCCACTCTAAAACAATAAACATATTTGTACAAACTCACCCAAGGCACAAAACTAAGACACTGTTGAACTAACTTTCAATATTAGTGGGTTTGAGCAAGACATCACACCTGACATCCTTTCCATGACTGGCTCATGATGCCATGGTCTCAAGCCACATCTAAGATCCCTAAATTTATGGCGCTGAAGAAAAACAGAACAAGATAAAACCTCTTGATTCTGAACTACACAGAAGAGATGAATAAGTTCCAGAAAAAAAGACAGAGTATTTATGGGGCCAAATGCATGAGGTTAGGTTAGTTATATAAATATGTCAAAATTGGATCATTTCTAAAAGGACCCATTCCCTTTTAGAAAGGGAGGAGAGCAATTCCATTTTTGAAATTGGTCCAACCTTGACTGAGAGGTTTGGCCTCCCCTCTCCACAACTGGATTGTCTTGCAGGAGCCCCGGTCCACAGTCGCCTACCTTCACAAACCACACTGGTACAAAGGCCACATAATAGGCACTGAGCATGGAGCTTAGCAGCACCTCCTTCATGCGCCAGTTGAAATCCACTTTCAGATACTCCACTTCATTGCGGATCAGATCTGGGGAGAGACAGCAGGCATGGGTGGGCATAGTCTCCATGCTGTAGAGCTGCCGAGTGTGCTGCTTCCAAGTCTCCTTGAGAACAGAGAGGTAGTCCTTTCCCCGCAAGCTGACATCCCCTGTGTCACGAGGGCCGATGCTGGCCACAGGAGAGAAGAAGCCACTCTTGCGAAAATCACAGTTTAGCTGCAGGAAGGGAATGTACATGCCAAACCTTGAAAAAGAAAAAAAATTCTGAAGTTATATTCATCATCCATGTTACTTGAGCAGCTGTATAACTGGCATTCATTTTAGAGTTCTCACAGAAACTAACATGAATCCGCTGCTCTACTAACAAGTAACAGACTTGCAGTTTCTATGAAAAAGGAGATGCCTATTGTAAAGATATTTAGAAAGTAAACTGGAAAGACAGCCAATATTGTACTGCTATAAGCATACCAAACTGGAGGTGAGGTGACTAGAATGGTATGCCTAATACTCTACTAGGCATAGCATTCTAGTCACTATACTTACAGTTTGTCATAGCAGTTGGGTGCTAAACCAGAAACCAGGAGATCATGAGTTCTAGCCTTCCCTCAGGCATGAAAGCCAGCTGGGTGACTTTGGGCGAATCACACTCCATTGGCCCGATCCACCTCACAGGATTGTTGTCATGGGGAAAATAGAAGAAGGGAATATTAGGTATATAATGCGTAATGATGGCATGAGGTGAACAACCATGGTTGTGCATTGGTTAGAATGCAGCATTGTAGGCTAATTCTGCTGACTGCCAGCAGTTCGATTCTCGCCGACTCAAAGTTTACTCAGCTTTCCATCCTTCCGAAGTTGGTAAAATGAAGACCTAGATTGTTGAGGAGCAAGATGCTGACTCTGTAAATGCTCTTAGTGGGCTGTAAAGCACTATGAAGTGGTATATAAGTCTAAATGCTATTGATATTAATATGCTGGTGATATCTAGTTTTGTAAGAGCTGTGGTGGCACAGTGATTAGAATGCAGTACTGCAGACTAATCACTGCTCATTCCAGGAGTTTGATCCTGAGCGGCTCAAGGTTGACTCAGCCTTCCATCCTTCTGAGGTCAGTAAAATGAGGACCCAGATTGTTGGGGGCAATATGCTAACATTGTATACCACTTAAGAGAGGGCTGTAAAGCACTGGGAACTGGTATATAGATCTAAGTGCTATTGCTATTGTATCTATGTTCCAGGATGGCCAAGTGATGCCATGGACTGTGGAAATCTGGATGAGGAAAACAAACTGAAACTCAACAGTGACAAAACCTTGTGGCTGTTGAGTCTCAATGTTTCCTGGATCCAGGGCATTTTTCAGTGTTTGGTTTGGATTGGGTTGCACTATACCAAGGAGAACTGGTACAGAATCTGGGGGCTTTTGTACCATTTCATTTTGTTCTCCAATAGAATCCTTTCCAGGACCAGTTCAGTCACTTGTGCATCAAACATGTCCCAAGTGGAGTACTGCAATGTGCTCCATATGGAATTGCCTTTGAAGATCAACTGGAAGCTGCAACCAGTCCAGAATACATCAGCACAGAAAGTTACAAGTGCATTTCAGTAAATCCATGTTACACCTCTGCTCCATGGACAGATTGGTTTCCAGGGTGCTTCTGGGTGGAATTCAACTGCCACCTACATCTAGCTAATGTATGTCACCTAGAGCTGGCCAAAAATGGTGGGATGATACTACTACTACTTTGAAAAGGATGTTAAAAAACAGAAGTTTATTAAATGGCATTAACTTTAATGAGCACACAAAAGCTCATGCCTTTTAATAATATTTGTTAGCTGCTATTGGATTCTTGGTTTTTAATCATGAGATTTTTTCATTCTGAGACTATTTCAGAACCAGAAGGAAGCAGAAAGATGGGAACTGAAAGCCAGTTTGGTATAGTGGTGAAGGCCCCAGACTAGAAAATCAGGAGGCTATGATTTCCCTAGTCCTTCCTTAGGCGTGAAAGCCATTTGGGTGAGTTTGAGCCAATCATTCTTTCTCTCAGCCCAACTCACCTCACATAGGGGCCGCGGTGGCTCACGTGGTAAGATGCTGGGCTTGCACACCGCCGAGGTTGGCAGCTCAGCGGTTCTATTCCCATGAGCGAATAAACTGTGTAGGGACAAGAAAGGAGCCTCCGACTGCCTACCAGCACTCAGGTGGGTAAAGACAACACCGCCTGAAAAAATCCCTTTCACAGAGGCAGCCAGTCACATTGGCGGTCCCTGGCTAACACGTGCCATACACTAAATAAATATACCTCACATAGAAGGAAGGAGTATTGTGTGTGTTCACCTTGAGTTATTCATAAAAATAATAAAGGTACAATCAATCCCCTTTTTTTGGTACTTACGGGTAACATAGGAACAAGAGGTTGAGGAGCGAGTATGATCTGAAGAGGTGGATAATAGATTGGCACAGGCTCCAGCCTGCACCAGTTAGGACAGCAAAGCGCATGGTGACAAGGAAGATGGAGCGTGGCAAGGAGACCTTGCCCGTATGAGAAGCCTAAAGGAACAAAAAAAAACAACAACCAAGGATATGACTACTGGTTAGGAGGAAAATGAACAATGCTCCAGAATTCTAGGTTCTAATTTGATTTTTGAGGGACTGTAATTCTTAAGGCTATGCCCACTCAATTTATAAGGACTTAGATTTGAATAAACATGCTTAGGAATATTCAAGGCAAATAGCTGGATGGAGGGTCTAGAACCCCAACATCCCTGGAAAGAAATTAGTTGGGTGTGTATACGTCTGAGATGTCCTCCAGGCTGGAACTGGCAGCAAGATTTGGTCCATTTTCCTTAATGGGGTAGGTGGTAAAGGAAGAAATGGGCCCCTTTTGCCTTTCCTATGCGTAGTTCAGAATCTTTTGTGCATAAGATAGCATCACTGAAAGTGGATTCTGGCAGCACAACTCTGATGTTCTTCATGAGCTAAATCTAGTTTCACCGCCAGCCGTGTCCAAAATTATTCTCAAGGGAGATCTTCCACTGAATATCTATAGGTAGTCCTCAACTTACGACTGTAACTGAACCTGGAATTATGGTCATAATTCATGGCAATCATTAAGCAGATAATCATGTGACTGCATCCAATTTTATAACATTTTTGTAATGGTTCTTAAGTGAATAAATCTGTTTTGTCCAATGAGGGTTGGGTTTTTTTTTTGCCAGTAATTGGAAATAAATGCCAGAAACTGGCAAAAAAAATATGCTGAAAATTACAGTCATGTGATGAGACACTGCAAACAGCTGTAAATGTGAGCCAGTTACCAAAAATCCAAAATGTGATTGTGTGACCGTAGGTTCAATGTATGGCCATTGGAAAGTCTGGAACTGCATTTAAGTATCTTTTTGGAAGATCTGTTGTAACTTTGAATGGTTGCTAAGTGACTGGTCATTAAGCAAGGACTACTTGTACTATTCCACCAACTTGTACTACTTCTCCACCAACGACCAAAGGAGCAGGAACACGAGAGTGCCAACCTTCCTTTTCTGAACACTTTTTTTCAGATGTGCTTGACTGTTTATGGGATGGAGGCAACACTTCCTTCTCACTGCTAGGCATTTTGTGGAACCGCTTCTGGAACTAGTGAAAGCTACTGAGGGCAGAGTTGTTCTTGGCATAGTAAGCAGCCAAAGGATATTCAGAAGCAGTAATTTCCAGCATCTCTGACCCAAGTGGCACAACTTTACCTCTTTCACTTCCTTCACAATAGCAATTATCAATCTTCTTGCCAGAACAATAGTGGTCACTGCCAGGACATTGAAATCAATAAGATGAAAATTCTGCAGGAAGGAAAGGCAAGACTATGGTTAGCCTAGGAGCTGCAATCTAACAAATGCCGAAAAGAAAAAGACTTCCCAGAGAGCCTTAGGAAAAATAGGAAAATAAAACTATGGATATACAAATAATTCTTGACTTAGGACTATAATTGGGACAAGAATCTCTACTGCTAAACAGATGGTTGCGCCCAATTTTACAAGATTTTTTGCCATGGTTATTTAGTGTATCATTGCTGTTATTAAGTGAATCATGTGGTCATTAAGTGAATCTGGTCCCCCCCCCCTTCACTTGTAGAAGCTGGCCAGGAAGGTCACAAAGGGCAATCACGGCTCTGGGACTCTGCAACAGTCATAGATGCTGGTTGTCAAGCTGGCCAATTTTGATCATGTGACTGTGGGGTGCTGTGACAGTGACTGTGACAGGCAAGATGATCACTTTTTTCAGTGTTGTAGTTTTGAAAGTTTGCTAAATGAATGGTTGTAAGTCAAAGACTAACTGTATCTGCTTCTCTGAGCTGTATTCAAAGACCTGTGTTCCTGAACTTTTCTGGCACTAAGAGTAACCAAACATAAAATCAGGGAGAGTTGCCTTGTATATTTCTGCTTATTTTACTTATTTACTTTATACTTCATTGGCCAAAAGAACGATTAGACATGTAAGGAATTTGTCTCTGGTACAGAAGCTCTGAGTGTACATGCAAAGCAATAGTAATAATAATCATAATAGTACCAATAGGAGGGATAGTGGAGAAGATGAGGATAATAATAAAATATGGGTAAATATACTTAAGATACAATACTGTGAGGATTAGGTGTTCAGCAGAGTGATGAACTAATCTTTGTGTCTAGTTGTTTTGGCATGCAATGCCCTACAGTGGCATCCTGAGGAAAGGACTTGAAACAGTTTGTGTCTAGGATGTGAGGAATCTATTGGTATTTTCTCAGCACTCCTTCTGACCCACACAATATACACGTCTTCTTTGGAAGGCAGGCTGGTTTCAATTGTTTTTTCTGCAGTTCTAACTATCAGTTGGAGTTATTATATTAGCGCTTACTACTCATTACATAATATATATTACATTATAACAGCACCAATTCCAGAAAGGTGCCCCATCATTTCTGAACTTTCAACTATTCAGCTCTTCCAGATCTTCAGGTATCTGGCTACATGGACCTCTTTTTCAGAATAGTGGCCAAACTGTAAATAGGATGTCATAGATTTCTTCAGGAAACAAGCTACGATAATAGTCTTATGCACCGGAGTCCACAACAATTTTGGCCGTGTGTTTTGGAGTTTCTCTTTACTGTCACATTAAAACATGAAAAACCATCTCTAGCAGGACTTTGAAAGAACCATGGATGTGCACCAATTTTATTTTTACTAATTTAATTCAGGGAATGGGCTACAAGCCATCTACAATACCGTTTCTAGCAACATCACAGCAAATTGAAGACCTAACTGTTCCCCTAAACATATGGGTCAGGAAATTAGGCAAGATGAGATTATAGTGTAGCTTTTTGTTTTAACTTGTGGATTCTTGTTTCAACCAGGGCATGAATTTTTGTTATGGTACTTTACTCTTTCTGCACTGCCCAGAGTCACAGCTGGGAGATGGGCAGCTCTAAAAATCAAATATATATAAATTACACTTCTCTCTCTCTCCAATCACTGAGCTCTGGACTGATCTACTGCTGAAGAACTATCTTCAAATTAGTTATATAGTACTGCAATGATCACTCCTAGCCCCACACAACACCACCACCACTCTTTTCACTGAACCAGCACTTTGGCTCTAACTCCACCCAAAGAAGTCTTCTTTACCTGAGATATAAATTTTATATACTTGATTTATGGGTGGGATGGCTGGGTAAATTTTGCCATTAGCCAAAAAGGTTCATTTCTGAACACTACATTATGGTGAAACTATATTATGGACCTATCAACACTACTTGTAAATCTAAATTCTGCATCAGTTACACACTTCCAGTCAGACGTAGCACAAAACCTGCAGCCAAGACCAAAAATGTTCTTTCAATCAGTTTTGACCCAGAAAAAATCAGCAAGGCAGACAAAGAAATCCACAGAAGGCCACTTATTTCAGTTTACAGCTTCTGCCTAATATATTCATAAATATTACCCATAGTGTATCTTGGACAATCACAATCTCTTTACAAGCAGCCACTCATGTTTACCAGCAGTTTAAGACAGTGGTGTCAAACTCAAGGCCTGGGGGCAGGATCTGGCCCATGGGATGCTTAGATCTGGCCCGCGGGGATGCTCTGGAAACATCGAAGGAGTGGCCCCTGGTGCCTCTGTCAGAGAAAGTAGTGCTTGGGAGGGCCGCACATGGCCCTCCCAAGTTCCATTTTCACTGGCAGAGGGTTTCAGGATGCCATCACAGCCAAAAACAGAGCTCACAAGGGCCACATGAGACTCTCCCGAGTTGTTTTCGCTGGCAGGGGGTTGCAGGAGGCCATTACAGATGAAAATGGAACTCAGGAGCCCATTTTCATTGGCAGAGCACTCAGGCCACCACAGGTGCCCCCGCCATGTGTGACACTGAGCTGGACACACCCACCCCGGCCCCCCTACCCTGGCCCTCCAGAGATCAAACACAACCCTGATGCAGCCCTTAATGAAATAGTTTGACACCCCTGGTTTAAGACACTGTTTCATCATGTTAACAACTGTATCCTGCATAAGATTCAGATGGCAATTCTTCCCCTCTATTATGTCTGCTAACACTTACATAAGACAGGGATGTCATCTACAATATCTGGCTTTGAAATAGCCAAACTTCTTTAAATATATAATCCTTAGTTAACAACTATATTCCTCACTGGTTAGGATTTTGCAAAAGACTAAAGGAACCTCATTTTGAAATTAAGAACATCCAAATTCCATAGGAGACTGTCTCAAATATCTGGTTACTGACTTCAAGATAAATGTTTCTGAGCAACCAAATAAAAACCTAAGTAGAATTCATAAACAGTTTGAAATTATTTGCCAAAGATTAGAACAGTGTTTCTCAACCTTGGCAACTTTAAGAAGAGTGGAGACTACAACTCCCAGAATTCCCTAGCCACAATGGTTGGCTGGGGAATTCTGGGAGTTGAAACCCACCCCTCTTAAAGCTGCCATGGTTGGGAAACACTGGATTACACAAACAGCTAGGATTTCTTATTATACTGCCTATATAATTGAGCTCACAAATGTAGGAACAATTATTTGCAAATGGGTATCAGGAAAACATTGCTATTGCCCTCTGTCTTCAGACCACAGGTATACAAAACTTCCCTCTCATTATAATGGTTGACATATCTTATGAAGTACATCAGTTAATGTTACAATGCGGTTGGCTGGGTCCGAGGATGCACACTCCAATGGGTGCAGACCCAGGCTTTTCCTCAGCTACTGCTTTTCTGTAAGACCCTTCAAATTAACACTAACAGTTTTTTAAATGATTACGCCCAGACAATAATCTGGCTGAAGAATTCTGGGATTGAAGTCCACACATCTTAAAGTGGTCAAAGTTGAGAAACACTGACATAGGTGGTTAATATTAGAGACTAGGTTTAAAAAAATATAGCCTTCACTTGCCACATCATGTGCAGCCCTTATACATTCCCCACGACTCACAGCAGACCTGTTATAAATTACATTTCTATACTCTTTTAAGTTTAGTATTTGAACTATTTGAAGTCTTTTAAGAAGAAATCTGGGCAACCTCCAACCTGATGCCCTTGGATTTCATCTCTCATAATCTTAAGGCAGCAGTATTTTTTTCTAGTTTTGTAAATGTGATTTTAACATCTTGCAAACAGGCAATCAGATATAAAATACCCACCAATGAAGTATGTGAGGGAGGGTGAGATGGTGGATACCACCACACTGTTTTGTAGATGTTTATGTAGTGGACAAAGAGAGCAATAAGATGACAGAAGAAGAGCTGGAGTTCAAACAAGATGCTCCTCTCAATGGGTAGTTCTGGGATTTTGCAATGCTGGAGAGGAATCACTGTTTGGGTTGCCAAAGGAGGGCTGGAAAGACCTGTCCCTGAACCGCTCCTACAAGAGGAAAACAGAATGAGTCAACTCAAAAAAGAGGTTCATAGACACTCATGTACTTTACTCTGAAGGGGATAATTCCCAATAACCCACATGATCAGTTTAAGCTAAGTTTATTTGAACAGGGTGGAGTAACAATCTTTACCTTGAGGATACAAATAAACTGTATAATAAATGCTGGCCAATAATATCATGGATTAAATTTTCTGCTCAAGTGTGACTATACAGTTAATAAAGTGGAGGTTTGAACAAATCAGTTTTTGTGATTGTTACTTCCTAGTTACCTTGGAGGAATATGTCCTGTTTTGAAATAGTTCTGAGCAAGCGTCTGTAATTGTTTGAGCAAGTGATTAGAGAGTTTTATGTGCATTCAGCAACTTTGGTAATTTTATGGTATCTATTTTCTTATTCAACTTCCAGAAATGTAATTTGGCTTTACAGGTAATCCTTATGACCACAATTGGGACCAAAATTTCTGTTGCTATGTGAGGCATGTGTTAAGCGAGTTTTGCCCATTTTATGACCTTTCTTGCCAGAGTTAAGTGAATCACCACAATTAAGTTAATAGCATGGTTGTTAAGTGAACCAGGTTTCCTCACTGACCTTGCTTGTCAGAAGATAGCAAAAGGGGAATCACATGACCTTGGGACACTGCAACCGTCATATATATGAGCTAGTTGCCAAGCAGCTGAATTCTGATCACGTGACCATGGGGGATACTGCAATGATTTTTAAATGGTCATAAGCCACTTTTTTCAGTGCCACTGTAACTTCGAATGGTCACTAAATGAACTGTTGTAAGCTGAGGACTACTTGTATTTGTACAAATCTATTTTGCACACTGCTCCTTCTCCTACTTTATTAGCATTCCCATGCCCAATCTGTTTATTCTTTGTTCATGTCATTACAATGACCTCTAAAAACTGTTTAGAGCTAGCATCCTCTCTTTACCATTTGCTATTAAAAGCAACAATAAAGGTAAAGTATTCACCTTACATCATTTATATAGTGCCTGCTATATATCTCAAGGCAGGTTATACAGAACAATTAAAACCAAGAGAACTAACCAGTACAGCCAAGAGAACTAACCAGTGAAGCCAAGAGAACTAGCCATAACTGAACAGCCACAGCTTTCTATGCAGACATATATTTAAAAGTGGAGTAGAAGCTACCACTAGAGCAAACCTTGGCCATAAGAATGCTTAGTATCAATATTTGCTCATCAATAATTTCCAAATCAAATTATATTTTAAAGGCCTGAAGAATTTAAAACAAGCTACCATGAAAATATTGTCACTGCACTAATCTTCCTTGGCTTATCACAACTGATCAGGATGTGAATACCATAGAAAGTGTTTTTTTGTGGTTTTACATTTCTTTCAACAGGAACTTTGCCTCCCACCCTCTTTTGTAGCCTTAAAATGGGTATTGTTTTATTGCAAGTCACCTTAGGAAGTCTTCTCTTAAACTATAGTATCAAGAGTGTAATAATTCTTAGTCAAGTATTATGTAAGTTAGGTAAGATTTACAATTATTGTAATTCACATCCTCACACTTTCAAGATCTTGCTCCATACTCTTATTTCCCAACAAAGCAAAGTGTTTAAACTGACTTCTTACTGAGCCTACTTTGGCTGGTTCATGTGGTTCTGGATTTCATAGAACCCTCTGTAGCACAGCTGTACCTGGTACGTGAACGCACACTAGTGACTGAAGAAGTTGTGGAGTGGCTGGCACCACCAGGAGCTCCAGTTTCACAGAGAGGATTGCGGCAGTATGATGTCCGGTTAGGTCCCCTTCTTCCTCCTGCCATAACCCCTGGCAATCAAGAGGGGCAGCCCTGCTCCTCAAATGATTTCTTTGATTCTATGCACTGGAAATGAAAATGTTAGGGCTGCATTGTTATAGCAATTCCTAGAATATCTGGAAAGCTCTGTATAGGTTTACCATTTCAAGAAAAGCATCTCATATGAGGGGTTGGTGCACAAATATCAAATTTACACATTACATAAATATCTTAGTAATCTGTACAAGAATGATGGAGCATCCTAAAATTCTTAAACTGCAGATACATCAGGCTCAAAGTTAAAACTAGAAATTTCCTGGAGCTCACTTTAGTTTTATTTATTATATTACAGCAGCATGTTTTATGTATCTATTTGCCTTTTCTGTTAACCCTCTTTCTTAACCTGGTGTTCTCCTGCTTCAATGGCTAGCTAGGAAAAATGGGAGCTATTGTCTAATAATTTGCTAAGGGTACCAAATTATGGGAAGCTGCAATGAGGTCTACTTATAACAATCCTAGAATTGCTTCATGCAGATACATACATAATGATGCAACATGACTAAATCTGTGCATTTATTTTGAGGAATCCTGTTCCAATTTTTGAATATTTTATCACTTGGGGAATATTTGCATGGGTCTAAAAATAGCACTGCTACATTTAAACATTCAAAAGTGGTTTCTAAAAATCTCATTTCCTGGGGCCACTCTCAAGTAGCCTGTTTTTTAATGGAAGAAAAAAATCTTATGCTACTATCTTGGGGGGGAAAATGGGGTGCACAACAGACCAAAACTATTTATAGTCATTCATTCCAAAACACTTTTATTTCCATTTCACAAAATCAGGAACATCCCCCCCCCCCCCAACAATGTAAAAGAATCCACAAGACACAGCAGCATTTACAGCAGTATTTTTCAGACATGACCACTTTTAAGAGGTTTGTACTTCAAGTACCAGAATTCCCCAGCCATGAATTGGCTGGAGAATTATGAGAGTAGAAGTTCACATCTCTTAAAAGTGGCCAAGCTTGAAAAACACAGGCTTAGAATGTCCATAGTTAAATAGAGGAGGAAGGTAATGAACCATTAGCAAAGATGTCCCTAAAAGTACCAGGGGATAGAGCAGATGGTCTTCAACCTGTAGTAGTAACTCCCGAGAGGGTGGTTGGGGTAATGCAGCCATTTGTACAGGTAGTCCTTGACTTACAACAGTTTAGTGACCAAAGTTACAATGGCACTGAGAAAAGTGAATTATGATTGATTTTCACAGTTACGACCTTTGAAGCATCCCCATGATTATGTGATCAAAATTCAGACACTTGGCTACTGGTTCATACTTATGACCATTGCCAGTGCGCCCCCCCCCCCTCATGTGGATTCCATTTTGCAAAGTCAATGGGGAAGCTGAATTCACTTAACAACCAGGTTACTAACATATCAACTGTGGCGATTCAGTTAATAACTGTGGCGAGAAAGGTCGTAAAACTGGGCAAAGCTCACCTAACAAATGTCTCACCCCAAAAAATTTGGGCTCAACTGTAGTCGTAAGTCGAGGACTACCTTTAACGGCTTGCTGGCTGCAGAGACGCTTGTGCAGAACAACAGTTTGGGGTGATTTGGTGAGCGAGGGGTCATTAGGGACCCCATTAAACAACTGTGGGGACCAGGAAAAGGCGCACTGAGTTAAACAGCTGAAGAATCACCGGGATGAGAGGAGGAGGAGGGAGAAACGTAACCTAATCCACGCCCCCGCCGCGGCCCTCCTGTCGAGCCCCGCGATTTCTCGCCTTCAGGCTATCAAGAAAGGCCGCGGCCAGACCCGCAGGTCTGTTCGGGTGTGACCCTGGTGCCTCGAGTGAGGAGGGAACCGGGCGGACAAGACGGAACGGGGGCAAAATGCCCATCCTCGTGCCGGAGGAGACCGCAGCTGTCGAGCAGCAGCACCGCCCGGAAGTCGGAGAAACGTGAGGGTCCCCGCCTCCCCCGGGACGGAGAGTGGCTGAGGTGCTGCAGGCGCTCTAAGCGACCCACCGCGCAGCGTCCCGCCGCCTTCGCCTCACCCATCGCCAGCAGGATCGCTCAGCTCCGGCGGCCGTGGGAAACAAGATGGCGGGGGCGCGGCGCACTCTCAGTGCTGGGAAGGGAACGGCGGCCGGCGAGAGACAAAAGGCCTGTTGCGGAGCTTGCGTGAGTCCGCCCCGCCCTTTCACGTTCCGATCTTTATCTGGGAGGAGCTTCGGAGGAGGGTGCGCGCGCAACACGGCGCGCCCCGTAGTCTCTCCTTCTTGACCGAATTCCCGCGCGCCCGAAGGATATGGGCATGGCGCCCAGATGGAGAGAACTGCTTTGCCACCGGAGCTAAAGCGTCTTATGCAACACCCCTCAGCACACACACACACACACACAAGGATTCCAGTCTAGACAAGGAGGCGCTGGTAGCTCACCAAGCGAAGCGAAGCTGGAGAGGCGCAAGGTCCCATCCTGAGCTTGGAACCCTGAACAGGGTTGGATGGGAGACCATCAGACAATCTCACAGCACCAGCTAAACTAGGCAAGACATAGACATAACATAACTTTTGCCTAGTCAGCTAAGTCAGGGCAATTGTGGCTCTCATGACTTGTGGACTTCAAACCCCAGAATCCCTAGGCATGGCAACCTAAAATGGAGAAAACGTGAGGTGTAAGTGTAAGGAACCCTTACATCTCAAAACGTTTCCTCCATTTTATTTAGGTTGCCTTGCCCAGGGATTCTGGGATTTGAAGTCCACAAGTGATAAAAGAGCCACAATTGCCCACCCCTGAGCTAAGTCATTCAATTTCACTGCACACACGTTATGCGCTGACAGTAAAGGCTTGAATTGAATTGAAGGCAGACATGTCTGTGGAATCTGCAAGAATGAAGCTACTTTTTAATTCAGACTCTTAATTACTGAAACCCATCTTTGTCTAGTTGCCCAGTGAAGTGAAGCTGTTGGCTACTAAGGGTGGCTGCTTCCCACTACTGTACAATTCTTTGGCACTGTAATTTAGTGCCTCTTCTGAAAGCATTAGGTTTATGATTGTCTTTTTATGCCAACTTTTTCTTGATGTACTGTACTAAAATGGCCACAAATAAAGATCTTTTGATTTCCAAAATGGAATGTCAGCACACCTTCCTGAATTTTAGGTAACTTGCCTTAAATTAAGGTGAAAAATTATATAGCAGGAAATGCCTGCATATAACTGGAATCACCAACTTGCATTTTCCAGAACTCTGTATTTACACTAAATACTATTTAAACTATTTTGGATCCTACCTGCTCTCTACACTTTTGGAGGTGTATTTGAACATTGGATTATTTAAATTTGATCTGAAGGTGTGCTTCAAACACTGCTATCCCTTAAAAGTGAGGAACTAGCTCAACCAGCAGTCAACATTTACTCTCTTGACAAATATGTGCATCCTTTGAATATTTAAGCAGTTTAATATTTAAACACATAACATTAAATCTCTAGATCTGTTTTTTAAAGGGTTAAATATTGCAAAGATAAGAAAAATGGGAACAAATATCTAGTGGTATGACCTTTTGTTACAACAGTTGTGAATGAAAAGGGAGAAAAAGAAGTACCAAGCTCAATTTCTGTGCTATATGTGAACCTTTTTTTGTTGTTGCTTTTAGTAACCCTGAGAAGTTAGGAAGGACCAAGAACTGTTTGGCAGAAGGAATCTTTCTTCCAGAATGGTTGTGTGGAAAGAATTACATTCATTTCAAAGAGAAAGGGTGCAGTTATAATTAAATCCATTTTTTCTGTTACCGACCTGGTAACAATAAACTGTGTTTTCCATATTCTTTCTTTCAATACTGTAATAAATGATTTTGCCTGATCCATATGCAGGCTGAATTATAATTGAAAAATAAAAGTTTAGCTGAATGTCCATAGGTTGTTCCATCTAATGAAATGATTAAGATGCTTTTTTTAAAAAAGGAACCTTTATTCAAATTTACTGTACTATCATAGCACATGAAAATAGATCCAAATCACACTCCTTTATTCCAGTACTAACCATAAAAAGAATTTCTAGAAAATCAGTGCATTATTTTACAATATGACAGTGCATGAAGCGATTATGGAGCAACAAATTACCAAATTATCCAGATCTTGTTGAAATACTTTACAAAGGCACATGTATCAATTAGTCTGCAATGCCATTTTATGTCAGGCAGAATTTATAGTACTTCCAAATTTACAACCAAAACTTAGGGAAATAAGCTAAATGAGAAGGACTACATTATCTATAAAATAAGCTTCCCTGAAGTCCTGTCCAGTTAATATATAGTTGAAAAATACTGGAAAATATCCAAGACTTGATGTGAATATGTTCTATTATAAAAGTTGTTTCCAAGTCATCTTCTTTGATTTGAAGACTCCACCTATTTGGAAAAAATGGAGAAAGTTACTGAAATATATCACTTAATTGTTGATTATGTTCAATAGTTACATGCCAATGGTTCTTAAAACAGTGGCACAGTATGATTTAGTGATTTACAGTTCGGAGCCTCTAAAACACAGTATGTTTTCAGATTGCTCCTAAAAACTGAGTGAAAGTAAGACATCCATGTTGGAAGCCAAGATATGTTTTAATTCCCATTAAATACTCGAGAGACATGTCACTTTCAGTTTAAGAGGTAGCTTGCATCTTCAGACCCATATAGAACTCATTGTAGGAAGAGGGTCATGTTCATCTATGATAGAAAAAAAAGGAGTCTGGTATAGTTTTTGCAACTCTCAAATTTTATTCAAAGTTTGTGTGAGCTGCAGTTATTGATTGCAAGTAGTAGGAAAGCTTATGCATGTGGATAAAATTTGTTAGTTGGAAAAGGTGCTATTAGACTTCTTACAAAGAATTCACTAAACTGTTGATTCTTCCATTCATGATTAAAAGGAAACTGTTCTTATCAATTACAAGGCTTTTACAGATTCTCCCACCAATCTGAGAAAAGTCCATTCTATAATGTTCTGAAATTTATTTTCCATCTTGGGGTCCTACATGTTTGTGTGCAATAATTCCTACAATTTTTTTTCAGCCAGCCAAGGTGATTTACTCAGGTTATTTTAAAGGTACAACAGTACATTTTGTTTTTATGGTATTTTGGCATTCAATTTTGTTTTGTTGTTCTGGACTAAGTATACAACATCAGCTCCCAGCACTTGAATTCTTCTAACTGGGAACAGTTTTCAAGAGACTGCTTAGAAATGCCAAGAGCTGTTTGATCGTATTTCTGCTCTTTAAACAATTCACTAGGCTATTTCAAGCTCTGAATGCTACCTATCATACTTTCTTACTTTCATGTGAAATTTAAAAAAGGGAACATGGTTTAATCTTCCTAGGAGCTCCCACGTTACATCTTTCCTGCACGAGCTGCACTGGCTTCCTGTGGCCTTCTAGGTGCAGTTCAAGGTGTTGGTGTTTACCTTTAAAGCGCTCCATGGCTTGGGACCCGGGTACTTACAGGACCGCCTG
>JAEANM010003189.1:0-22862 GCA_017656035.1 Myanophis thanlyinensis
GGCTCAGGAATTCTGGGAGTTGAAGTCCACGAGTCATGAAGGAGCCATAATTGCCCACCCCTGATCTAGAAATGTGAAATATAAATAATAATATGACAATAGGTGGAGGAAGGGAGTATTGTATATGTTGACAGCCTTGAGTTGCTTATAAAGTCATAAAGGTGGGATAAAAAACTAATAAACTCATATATGTATGTGCATATGTATGTATATGTATGTATCCCTTTTAAGTAAGCTTTGTGGGTATCATAAAATTAAGACATAACAAAAGTATAATGGAAGGCAGGATGGATTTGATTTAAGTCAAGTCAATTTAAATCATGATTTTTAAAGATCAACTATCATCTCTGTCTCGCAGGAGCGCCTCCTCTGACCCGCTGTTGACTCACTGACATTCCCAATATTGCAGAATATATAGCCCCATGCAACAGAACTGAGATCCATATCATGCTGAATAAACTAAACTATTAATGTATCTTAAATAGAAAACTCTTTAAAAAGACTTTTTACTCAAAAAGCATTTTATTAAAATAAATTTGATAAAAATAAAAAAAAATCAGATTGAAATAAAAAAAATTCAGATAAAAAAAAATCCCCATTGATTTTTATCCACCCTGATGGAAGGTATGCAGTTGAATTGTGGAAAGGACCTGGAATAGGCAGTTGTTTTTTTTGGATGGTATTATAGGTATTGTTGCAGGATGTATGCTAGTCAGTTGCCTTTTGCAATTGACTGATGAGTGATTTGTCAATACAGAGGATGCTCAAGTGGTGCTTCAAATGTTTTTCAATTACACCCAAGGCAAAATTAATATGGGGACAATCTTTGCTTTCTTTTGCCATAATCATTCTAATTGCAGGTCTTTATATTATAGTTGTCTCTCTTTTCTGCTCTTAGCCATTACCAGGTCTTGTTGTTAACTGCTTTAGGTAATATTTGTTTAATTTATGGTAAAAATAGGCAGAAAAGGTATTTAAAAAATTTAATGAATGTAATCTGCAGTGAAAGTGATAAAATACACAATAAAATAGTCTATTCCATTTTAAAGCAGAATATCAATTAAATTAAGGCCAACACTCAAGTGGTGTCATTCTTCATTGAATCTTTATTTCTTGAAAAACATCTACATTTAAAAAAAATCCAAACACCAATGATTATTACATTCTAAATGTATGTTCCAGTTATGTCAGTATTTCTCACTAGTTGGAATAACAATGGGTTGTTTTTATATTAAAACATGAATGGGACTTTATGTTTAAATTGTAGTTAGTATTTAACTCCAGATCTAATAGACCTCAGACAGTACGGCTATTCTGTCTTGGATGATAGTTAAGAATATTAGATTGAATAGAGTATTCTAAGTATTCTGAGGTTAAAAGAATATAAGATTTTAATATTGCTCACTGGCAATAATTACAACATTGAAAGAAATGATTATGAGGACCCAAGGAGAATGAAGTCACAATGTGTCTAGTCCCAAATTTTAAAATGGAGATAAGTAGTGGCTTGTGGGCTATTAATTCAGAAAGATCAGGCAGAGGGTATGCTCTCCAAGTCCCTTTGATTGAACAGTGTCATCCATGCAGATCAAAGAAAAATGCCTTGTTTGTTACATCACCCCAGAAACTCATCTGTTTCCACCCTGATGATATTCCGAAAGCCCTTGAAAACTTGGTATAATCCCAGACTTTAGGGCAGGGTGGGTTTAAAGACCCTATAAATTGTCTCTTTGGTGTATTTTGCATTTTTCCCTGCATGTGCATGATTCTTTATCTTTGTCTTGTTTCTTTAAAGTGTAAACCATCCAGAGTAATCAGGAGCCAGGTTGTCTAAATTTAATAAAACAAAAGCAAAGAAATGAATAAATACCTTGCAACATGGAGAGTGAAGGAAGAAAGTGGGCACACTGAATTAAGAAACCAATGTGAAACCAACTGGAAAGAATTTAGTACAAGGATCCAGTTGGCCATGACGCTCACTAGGGAATCTTAGTCCAGTGACTGTCTCTTGGCCCAATTTATCCATTGGAATCCTAGTGAAGATAATGTCTCTCTTCCTTATGTAAAGCAGAATAGTCTTTCTTGGCCAGAAGAAAGGAATAGCAGAAAAGTAACCTTTGGAGTACAAGGTGTCCTTGATTTACAACTGGTTGCTTAGTGACCATTCAAAGTTATGGAGGACCTTGAGAAAGCTACTTATAACTGGATTTGAAGTTCCAATGTCCAGGGTCCCGTTGTTTTATGATAATCGCAACATAGAATTAAAATTGTGGGCTTAATCACAGTCATAAGTGAAGGACTACCTATATATGCTAGTATATGCTAGTAAAAATCTGCTCCTGGCAGAAATTATCATCTTAAAAATCATCTCTTATTTGACTTTGAGCAGGTATACTGGCTCATCTCATCTAGGCTTACAGAGAATTAACAGGGTTGTATACTAATAGGGGCATGCAAAACCTGTTCATGTTGTACAAGCTCTTCTTCTATGCAGCACAATAAGTTTCAGTAGTTTGTATTCAGACAAAACATACATGTTTGGTCGAAGTTCAAAATAACCCTGGGCCCTTTAATTTTGGAGATGAATCAAAATGATTGTTCTGATTCATTTAAGAAAAAGGAAAGAGATTGGGGTTAAACTTGAAAAGACCAAGGTTACAGTAAGATTGCTTTGGGAAAATGTGAAGAAATGAACGACAGCAGCTCTTTGATATTCACTGTTAATTTGTTTTGGTAGATGAAGTCTTCCAGAATAACTTTTATTACTTGGCTGCTCGTGTGCCTTTCCGATCAGTCATTTGGTTACCCAAATGGAAAAGTATCCGAATCCTGTGACTCCATGTTGCCTATTCATGGAGGGTTACCTCAGAAATTTCCCAAGCACACCATTCAAGTGAATGTGACAGAATTTAAGCCAGGAGATCATGTGAAAGGTATTGATTTATATATATAGATATGTAGTCCTCAACATACATTTAACTTAGTTAAAAGTTACAATGGTAACCGTTTTTCACACTTATGACCATTGCAGCATCCCCATGGTCAGTTGATCAAAATTCAGATGCTTGCCAAGTGACTCATGTTTATGACGGTTGTAGTGTCCCTGGGTCATGTGATCCCCTTTTGCGACCTGACAAAGTTACTAGGGAAGCTCGGATTCACTTAACAGCCATGTTCCAGACTTAACAATTGCAGTGATTCATTTAACAGTGGTTGCAAGAAAAGTTGTAAAATGGAGTAAAATTCAGTTAACAAATGTCTCAATTGAAATTTGGGGCTCAATTTTGGTCATAAGTCATGGACTAAATGTACTTTTTAAATATGAACATTTATATATTTACTTTTTAAATTGTGCTGCATGCTGCACACAGGTCACTTCCTTTTTGATGGGATGGGCAGCCATTCAAATTTAACAATTTTTTTTTTACTGCTGTTTCCTTCAGAGATGTAGTTGAAATGCTGTGGCTATAGGTTAGCTTTCCCTAGTGAATTGGAATGACTTGTTGGGCCTAGTTTGAGTTCATAATGGTTCATTCCTAATTAGAGAGTATAAACTATAAACAACATTTATAATAGCCTCTACTGGTTTTTCCACTCTTAAAGATGGTTTGTTTCTAGAAGAAGCCTAGGGTAGCTATGCCACTTTTATAGCAACAGAGAGAATTTTCTAAATTACCATGCTACCATTGTAGGCAGCTGCCATCTTGTCTGTCTTAACTCAGGTTCTGTAACTGAAGTTTGTTTTAGATTATAGTATCTTTAAAAATAAAAAAAATAAGAGGATGACTGTGTAACATTCAAATGATGTGGGGAACATAAAATGGCAAGGTAACATTATTCTAGGTTTTTACATTGTATTTTAAACATTTTCCAGCTATATTATAATTCCCATACCTAGCTTAGCCATTGAAGAGAATTCTGGGAGTAAAAGTCCACATACACATGGCAGTAGGCAAGTTTACAAAATGCTGGATTTAAGGCCTGCTCCTGTTGCCAGAATAAACTGAGATTCATCTCCATTTTCTCAAATTCTTGATTTTAGTTAGTTTATCTGGGCCTACATTCAAAGGCTTTTTGCTAGAAGCTCGTAATGCTGACCGCTTGGAAGACCCGGCCATTGGTTCTTTTGCATTAGCTGATCGGAGACGATCTCAGCTCCTTAAATGTGGACCTGTAAAGGTAAGAACATCTTGAAAATGTTTTGGCCAGCCAATTTTGACTAGACTTTGAACAGTAAATAATGTAGGAAGCACTTTTAACATTGTTGCTTTAAATTACAGTTTTATATTTGCATCAGTTTTATATTGGAAGTAATCAACACTAGTGCTTTAAGAAAAGTTTTTTTCCTTTATAGACTACCGTATTTTTTCTTTATAGATTATGTTTAAATATTAGGGTTCCCTCTGCTGGTTATTTGATGCAGAATAAATTAGTAGCTGTTAGCACACTGCATTACTGTGTTTTTATATATCCTTCCCTGTATGCTTTTTATCTCAGTTAACTTTTCAGAATTCCTCTATCATTTTCTTGATGGACATATTCAAATTGTAGAGCAATGTGCTGTTTGGATAATATTGATGAGATTCTTGTGGGTTCAGATAATAACTCCTCAAGTTGTTGAAATTTTAAACAGGTGGTACACAGATATTAAAATGAAACATGATTTGCTGCTTCCTCTGAGTAACATAGCTCTTTGTAGGGATGGTCTACCTGGGAATATGTAGGCTAGAGGCTATAATATGGAAATATAATAAAATAGTAAAAGCACCTTTGAATAAAAGAACCATTAAAATGAAATATTAAAATGTCTAATAGCAGTAAGACACTGAAATCTTTAAAATTAAAAGCTGAGGTAAATCATCTGATGAGAACATAATCCATTTTTAGGCAGAATAAAATTCCTGGTGCATAAATTCATTGCCTTAAATGGTTTATGATGTAGGAACTCAGACTGCCTTTCATGTGGGATTGTTCGTACCTTAATCCTAGTTGTTGGCAGTAAAAGTTTTTTGGCACTGCAATAATTGGATCTACATCATGCTAAGTCATAAATTGATTTGCTAGGTTTCTGTTGATGGCTGTTTGTTTTATTTTAAGCTGTGCCTGCCACAATTGGGTTTATATATAATGTTAAACAATAAAGTTTGATTTTTAAACTGTAAAGTTGCATTCATACAACATAGGAAGCTAAACAAATCAGTTATATCTGAGCTTAATCAGCATGATGTGTTGAACCAAATAATAGTTTTTGTATTGTGTGGTATTTGTGAACCAGTTATCACAAATTGTTAGATTGGAATTTAGTATGGTTTATAAACCTAATTACTGAGTTGGTTTACATTTTACTAAGTCATTATATATTTTGCTTTCTGACTTGATGCATTGTTGATACTCAAGTGGTTGCAACTTATTCAAAAAACTATTGTTAATACAGTGGCTTGATAAAGTGCCATGTATGAATCCAGCCATTGTATAATGCTAAAAATGGGGCTTCTGTATTTTGTAGAACGCAGCTGTTAGTCACACCAGTGCCTCTAAGAAAAACCATATGGATGCTTATTGGATTGCTCCTAGAGATGCACCAAAGAAAATACAATTTCTGTAAGTGTATTAAAATTATTTTACTCTTTAGATGTTCTGATTTATTCCTTTCAAAAATACGTATAGCCTGTAGAATATGAAAGATATGCAAATATCTGAATTGAATGTCATGTTGACAAAGTCCTATATGACCTTTCAGCTTTTGCATATCAATGTTATAAGGAATCCCTGTTTTATTTGTAGAAAGCAGCTGGCAAGAGCTTCAGCTCAACTTGAACCAAGGTTGAAGGTCACTGGTTCTCACACTTTTCCTCACGATGGATCCGCTTCACCATGGAACTGCTTAAAATACCTCAAGATTTAAATCATAACATTTCTTTAAACTTTTGTGAACCTCCTATGACTAGATCACTTAAATATGAGCCATCAGTATGCTGCAGCTGCCAAAAAAGCCAATGCAGTCCTAGAATGTATTAACAGAGGAATAGAATCAAGATCATGTGAAATGTTAATATCACTTTATAATGCCTTGGTAAGACCACACTTGGAATACTGCATCCACTTTTGATTGCCACAATGTAAAATAGACGTTGAGACACTAGAAAAAGTGCAGTAGAAGAGCAACAAAGATGATTAGAGGACTGGAGGCTAAAACATATAAACAACAGTTGCTGGAATGGGGTATGTCTTGTTTAATGAAAAGGAAGACTGCGGTCACATGATGGCAATGTTCCAATATCTAAGGGGTTGACACGAAGAGGGCATCAACCCATTCTCAAAGCACTTGAAAGCAGGATAAGAACCAATGGATGGAAACTAATCAAGGAGAGTAGCAACTTAAAACTAAGAATAAATTTCTGACAGAACAATTAATCAGTGGAATAACTTGCCTCCAGAAGTTGTGACTGCTCCACCACTGGAACTTTTTAAGAGGAGATTGGATGGATTCATTTGTCTGAAATGGTGTAGGGTTTCCTGCCTGAGCAGGGGGTTGGACAAGAATTAATTTAATTTAATTTAATTTAATTTAATATAAAGATTTCTATACCGCCCCATCTCCCAAGGGACTTGGGGCAGTGTACAGCAAAGTAAAAAACACATATAAACAATTTAAAACCAGTTAAAATTAATTAAATTAAGGCTGATAAAGTTATAAAATTTAGACAATTAAAATTTGAAATTTACAATTCAGCAAATTAAAATTTAACATCAAATTCAAAATTTTAAAATTTAAAGAAGACCTCCAAGATCCCTTCCCACTCTGTTATTCTGTATTCTGACATTGCGGCCCCCCAGAGTCTGCAGACCACAGGTGGAGAACCATTGCTCTTGGTAATTAGGAGGTGTCTGAGCTCCTAGTTAGTCTGAAGACTAGTACAAACAGTATGTAGACATCAGGGAGATTTTCTTTTCATTATTTTAGCTCAGGGGTGTCAAACTCGCGGTGTCACATTGTTGTCATGTGGCGTATCATGACTTTTTTCCTCTTTGCTAACCAGAGATGGGCATGGCCAGCATGTGATACATCCTGCCTGCAGGCCACGAGTTTGACACCCCTGGTTTAGCTTCTCTGTATCCAGGCTGACCCTCAATACAATTAAGAGACTCAAAAGATTTGCAGAATAAATACCACAAAGATTGGATATGGTCTCTTCCTTTAACATTTGTTATAGATATGTATGAATCCTTGGTACTTTTGCCTTGTCAGTCATTGGATATGGTTAATCGTCCTACCACTTTTAAATTAGGAATTAAAATGGGTACCCAGGAATGAGTAGCTGCCTTAAAGGAATAAATGCTGGATTTTCTGGGTTAATTTAGATGGAAGTTTGGTAGGATAATTTTTGAAAAAAGTTATTGTACCATCTGTGTTATGGTATCTTTACAGTTCAAACATTAACTAACAGGCTTTTGTCTCTTCACAGAGTCACAGTTGTAGAAAAATTCAGTATCTACTGGGTAAAAATTCCTGGTCCTAAGATTTCTCAACCTAATATACTTCCTTTAACAACAACAATGTCTACTAATTCGGCCATTCCAACATCCTTGCCTGTCTCTTCCCTAAGCCAACCAGTAAGTAATAATGATTTAATAGATTGTTATTGTTATTTCCGCATTTTCTTACACATAGCAAAACACCTAGAGTATTGAGGCAGTCTATATATTTCATGAATAAATATTTGTGCAAAATCTTATTTGAGTTATCATATGCATTCTCTAGATCAGCTTTTCTCAGGACCACTTCCCACTTTCAAAAATTATGGAGCACCCCAAAAGAGCTTTTGTTTGTATGGGTTATATTTTTTTATTAAAAGATTTACAAAAAAGTTTAAAAGCTACTGAAACATAGAAGAAGAAATAAAAAAAGATTATGTTGTTTTGTAAAAATAGAAACAAAAAAAGTGAAACAAATCTTAAAAAATGACTTTCAAACTTCTTTGTAGCAGTTACAAACATAACAATTACTAGTTGGAAGGTATAATTTTTATCTTGGCTTCAAAATTTTTGGAATGGAGCTAATTTCTTAAAACCCTTTTGGGTCAAGATTCAGCTATTAGGAGGGGTACAATATTTGGGATATTTTGATTAAATTATATGCCCTCCCTGGAAGAATGGCTTTAAGGGGTGATATTTGGGGATCCTATCTCCTATTTTAATTATGATTTCATATTGCCCAAACTCTTCTGAAATGGCAACATGCAAATTTTTAATATAAGTAAATGAATAAAATTGGGAGAGGCTAACTGGAGTTTTGGCATGTTTAGATGTTTTTATTATGATGATTTTGCTTTTTTATTAGATATTGCAATTTTTATGTTTAACTGGATTTACAAATGTTGGGTACTGTATCTACACTCACTCATCTGTACCTGGAGCAGCACATATGCCCAATAAATAAGTTAACAGAAAAATATGCAAATCAGCATATTCAATCTAGCCAAGGTTACAAAATCCTCAGAGGTTCAAATCTGCATTTTGGAGCACTCCTTATTTAGGCCTGAATTTGCTCAGGTTTCAGTGACGGCTGAAGTACACTTGCATGCTAAACCTAGTGGTGTAACTGCATGCATTCCTAGAGATATTGGATCTGGCCATGCCATAGCATGATATTGGATCTGGCCATAGCATGCCTTCATTATATCCTGCTTGAATTACTGTATTACTGTAGTGCTTTCTATATCCAACTTTAGAAAGTTGGATAGTTCATTGATGTGGCCATTGATCCATTTCTGGACAAAAATCAAAGTGCTGTCTAGAGCCTATAATGGCACATGTCATATGCAAACAAGTTCTTTGAAAAGTGACATGTTTCCAGATGAGACTGACTGGAGTTCATGGCTTGGGAAAGGATCTTTTTTCCTTCCTGCTGTAATAAGAGATCAATGTGACAAGAACTTGAGATGCTTGCTCCTAGGCTATAGACTTCCCTACCAAAGGGAGTCTGACTGTTTCCATATCTTCTACAAGTAAGTCTGGAGGCATTAAAAAAAACCAACACCCTTTATTAAATGTATCTTACTGTTTTGATTGGAGAGATTTTGCTTAAATGATGTATTACTTTGAATTGCAAATATAACTTTATTTTATGCTTATTATTGGCCATATCCAGTAGCATTTTAATGGACTATCAACAATTGCACTTTTAATAGGTACTTTCCAGCAGTAACATCATAATATTGATAAAATGATTAGGACAGTTATTTACCTCTTACACTTCTAGGATTATCATTTATTTGTTTGTTATACATTTAAAAAATACAACAAAATTAAACCTGTAACACAGTGATGGCAAACCTTTTACTTACCAAGTGCTGAAAAGTACGTGCTTTGTGTGTGCTATCTGCATTTGTGTGCGGCTCCTCCACATGTGTTGCATGTGCAACTGCACCCATCTGCACATGCATGCAGCTTTTGCACATGAAATGCACACATGTTGCATGCAGGCACTCACACACACATGAGCAATTGCCTGTGCATGCACAGGAGAGCTCTGAAGACCAGCTGGATTTCCTGCTTCAATCGCGTGCATGCACAGTGGAGGCCCGAAGACCAGCTGGGTCTCTGCAATCACACGTGCATGTATGTGCAGTCACATGTGCATGTTCAGCTGGAGATAAGTTGGGCAACAGCTTTGTGTGCCTAGCTAGAAGGCTCTGCGTGCCACTTGTGGCACCTGTGCCATAGGTTCACCATCACAGCTCTTAATCAGGCACTTTAACACTGCATCTCAAGAAAAGAAATGTTGAGCTCATCTCCCATCCTAGCTCAACACCTGAGAGAAAAAAGCCAGGTCTTATTGATCTTTCAGAAGGCAGAGATGATAGGGACCCTCCATAACTCAAAGGGAGACTATGTGATGTATGAGGTGCCATTACAGAAAGACTTAGCTTCTTAGATGCCACCAAATGGCAACATTTAAAAGAGGGTGTTATGGCTTGTTGGCTGCCGTCCCCTCCAGCAGTCGAATCAGATGAGGTGGTGTGGAAGTCACAGCCAGCATTAAGGCAGCCTGAGCGCTCTGACGGGGAAGAAGGAATGGATCTGTGTGAGATAGAAACAGAGGCTGGGCTGGCCATCCATCAGCCCTCAGATGGAGAGTCAACAGCCTCCAGGTCTGGAGGTGGCTGATGAGGGAGAGGAGGAACAGCTGGGTCCAGTGTCTGACATGCAGCTGCGCAGAAGGCAGAGGAGAGCAGTGGAAATCTATGGACTGATCCTTGGGACAGAAGAGCCACCGTTGCTAGCGAAGTCCCACCCTAGCTCTGGGGATAAAAGGCAGGGGATAGAGATGAGTAGGGTGGCAGACAACTATTTATCACTCTGCCAGGCAGACTTGTTAGTCTGCTGTGTGTGTGAGAGAGACATTTTGCTGGTGTTCCTAATAAAGGAATCATTGATTTAACTACAGAGGGTTTCTCATATTTTGGAGATGGGTCAGAACAGAAGGGAAGTGGGGCACACCCATCCTTACTCAGTATGGAAGGATGGTTAGATATCATTGAGAAGAGGAAATATCTTAAATGGCACATTCGGTACCATGCAGGACTTTTAAAGGTGAAAATTATCACCTTATATTGCACTTCAAAATAAACTGGAAGCCAGTGAAGCTATCACATAGCAGTGATGTAACATTCAGAGCACTCAAAACTTGCACACACTGCTATATACTGGACCAGTTGAACTCTTCAACCATATGTCCATATGGAGTGGATCAAATGTCGTGGTTTAAATGGAAGTGATTAAGGTGTGGGTTATCATGAGCACACTTCCTAGATATTGAATCTATCTAGTCTGTCTGTCTAAATTTATATGGCAAGATGACTGTCATGGCTGTCTAAATAAAGTAGTGTTATTTTTTAAAAAATTCCTTTAGGCTTTTTGCAGAATGAACAAAATTCTGTCCTCTTTAAAAAAAGGCCCCTGTGCATTTTTAACCTGCATAGAGTTAGTAATTACTAGAGCACTTTGGGTTGATTTTAAAAGCCTTTAATTGTTCTACAGAATGAATATCTATATCTGTATTGTACAATTAAGTGTCTGACTAGGACACAACTGTAATTGTAGTGTGCATCCCAAATTATAGACTTCTGTTGCTGTGATGTCAAGTATCTGCCTTAAACAGAATTGAGGATTTGAGGCTTAGAGCATAATAATTGCCACAAAACTGAACTCTTTAAAAATGCTTTAATATGAAAAGAAATGAACTGAAACAAAAAAAACCCAAACTGATTAAATTACATATAAATAGATAAACTCAGTTTTTATTTTTCAAAATATAATTTTATATTGAGATTTTTGAAAAGAAAGATTAAAAACTAATACAAATGTAAGATATGGGGAAAAAGAAAGCTAAAAGTGCAACAAAAGAAAAAAGAGAAAAGAAAAAAGATATAAAGTAATACTTTCCAATAATAAGTACTAATATAATATATTATTACAATATGTAAATAAAATGTTATTAGTACAATTCTAAATTTACTTCCATGGTTACAACATAACTCTTCTTTCTATAGTTTGATTAATTAAAACCATAAACTATAAGCTTTTTTTCTGTGGTATGCAAAAAAGTCCATAAGGGGTTTCCAGCCAACAATAAATACTGTTTTTTTGCATTTCATATTTGAGTCAATTTAGCCCTCTCAAGAAGTTCCATCATCTTTACCAACCATTCCTCTATTGTTGGGGTAATGCTGAATGTTTCCATCTTTGTCCATACAATAATCTTGTAGCAATTGTTATATAAGAACAAAGTCCTTATTGGGATTTGATCCCAAAAGAAAATCCTCTGTTCTCGATTGTATATTATATTGTATATTGCTTTTTAAAAACTACTGAATCCATGTGTGTATTTGAAATTTTCTAGCTTTTTTTTAATGGCCGCTCCTTTGTGGGGTGCTGTAGAGCTTAGTGCTTTCTCTAATCCTTTTTAATGTGTATATGAAATTGGTAGGTAAGATCATCCCTCACCAGGGGACAAGGTATCACAAATATGCTGATCCAGCTATATATCTCCATCCTGGGTGAAGTGAGTGATGGAGTGGACATACTTTCATATCTGGTGGCTTTGGAGGGGTTGACTGGGGAATAAGAGACTTCAGCTGAAGCTGGTAAGACAGAGTGGCTGTGAGTGGGTCGCCTGTATCCAGGAGTTTATCACTTTTGGTCTTGGATGGAGTCACACTACCCCTGATACACCCGGTGCATAACTCGAGGGTCCTCTTAGACTCACAATAAATAGCCTTGGGCCGCAAAATGCACTGGATCCAGTATTGGTCATAATCTATAAAGCTCTACATGGCATGTGGCCAGGCTTCCTGGGGGACCATATCACATCAGCCCAGCCCACTGAGGCAGGCAGGGAGGATATACTGCATGCCCTGTCAGTCAAAGAATTTTGACTGGCAGGGTCAAGGAAGAGAGCCTGGTCTGCCACTGCCTCCACATTATGGAACATCCTTCCTCTGTGATGGGCACACACTGTCCTGGCCTTGCTAGAGGAGACACAAAGGTCCATGTAATTCTGGGATGCCATGAGAGCCCTCTCTCCACTGTATTATCAACGTTAAATGACCATCTTGGAATTCTTATTTTTCTTTCTTTGAAAGAAGATTTTATAATGTTATCTTACAATTTTTAAAACTTTTAATCCTAAATTAATGTTTTATTGTTAATTTTATATGCTGTTTTATATGTTGATTATACTGTACACTGCTCTTAGCCACTCCTTGAGGAAGATCTAGAAACATGAAATATAAATAAATATATAACTAAATTTTTAGCTCTACTGTATCATACATTTTCACTTTGTTCTTATTTCTTAATTTCAAATTTCAACAAAATTTTATACTTTTTAGCAGTTACATGTTCATCATCTGCATACAATTCTATTTCAAATTCAGTCTTACAAAATTATAAACGTATTTATTTTAAATCTTTCTAATAGCTCTGCCACCAGATTTTCTCTTGATTTTATTTTACATTCCCCTTAACAAAATTCTAGCATCGTGTTAATCATTAATCGTGTTAATTTCTCATCTATAAAATGGTTCTTGTGCTGAGAACCATAAGGATATTTTGGGGCACAAATTTTAATCAGTAAATAGAGCTTTGTGGTTGTGGGAAATGTATTTCCCTTAAACCTTGTGACTGAGTTATACTCACGCTTTGAAAACTCCTCATTTCCCAAGCAGTGGTATGTGGAGTATACAACCTTGCTTTTTGTCTCCTTAGTTCAATTCTTCAGACTGTGGAGATCGCAAGTTCTGTGTGAGAAATCCAACATACTGTGACCCTCAAGACAACAATTGCTTCTTTCTCTCCTTCAAGCAAGACAATGACTCAGTATGGATTGAAATGAGTGGTCCCAGTGAAGGCTATATTGCCTTTGCATTATCTCATGATCAATGGATGGTTAGTAAGTCCTCTGAGATCTGGAAAAAATGGCAGCACCTTGTGAGACTGCTCCTATGGTTATGGTTTTAACTCGGGTAATTTCTTTTGTGTACATGAGCAACAGGGTGGTGTCCATCAAAATCTTTCCTATATGAATTTATTTACTAGACTGCCCATGATATGTAATGTTTTTCTGACATAGCTTGTAGCAGGGATGGTAAAGAAAAAAAAAAGGAAAAGGTTAGTATAGGATCTATTCTAGCTGCATTCTGTCCAAGTTAAAAAAGCACATTACAAGTGGTCAAAAACTTGTGCAATCATGAAATCTCAGTTTCTAGCATTCTTGTTCAAAATCTTGCAGTGAGATTATGATATTTGAAAATATGGGGGAGAGGGAATTTCCAGGCAATTATGGGAGGTCATGTATTTATTTATTTATTTATTTTCACAACTTCTATACCACCCCCTCTCCCGAAGGACTCGGGGCGGTGCACAGCTGTCTAAAAAGGACAGAAATAAATAACATTTAAAACACAATTAAAATTAACTAAATTAATGGCCAACCAATTAAAACCTAATTATAAAATTTAAAATTTAAAACAACTAAAATTACAAATTTAAAACTAATTTAAAACTAATTAAAACCCCCAACCGATAGTACTAGGCCAGACTGGCTTGCTGAAACAGAAAGGTTTTTAATGCGTGCCGGAAGGTTCGTAGGTCCGTGATGGTCCGGATCTCCGGGGGCAGTTCGTTCCAAAGGGAGGGTGCCCCCACAGAGTAGGCTCTAACCCTTGGGGCTGCCAGACAACATCATCCTGACAATGGAACCCCAAGGAGGCCCGCCCTGTGGGAACACACGGGTCGGCGGGAGGCTGATGGCAACAGGCAGTCCCGTAAGTACCCAGGTCCCAAGCCATGGAGCACTTTAAAGGTGAGAAACAGCATCTTGAATCGCACCCGGAAGGCCACACGGAGCCAGTGCAGCTCACGCAGAAGAGGTGTAATATGGGAGCTCTGAGGAGCCCCCGAAATCATTCACGCGGCCGCTCTCTGCACCAACTGCAGCCTCCGGATGCTTTTCAAGGGGAGTCCCATGTAGAGAGCATTGCCATAGTCTAGGAGAGAAATAACGAGGGTGGAAGTGACTGCGAAGAGCGTACTGTACTAACATAGATAGGATAAATGTTGCATAATTTTGGGCATACTCTATTTTTTACTGGGCCAATGGTACATATTTATTTAAGGCTCATTTCTTATGAACTTGTCCCTAAACTACTTTAATGAAAGTCTGCATTGTGTTTTACCAGATTTTTCAGCCACCTGTATTTTAAGGTGGAATGTAATGATTCTCATAGCTTTGGGTTTACTGTAAATAAAACATCAATGAGATGCGTCTCTAGGTCATCCGTCTCCAACCTGATACCTTCCAGATTAATTTATAATTAGTAATGCTTATAAATTAATGTAGAATTTCTTATGGTTCTCAAAATTAAAGTCTTTTTTGGAATCATACTTGCACAATGCAGTTATGAAGGTCACAAGAAGTGCTATATTGCTATAAGTGATAAGCAGCATTTTTTTTTTAAAAAAAAATAATGTATGGCTCTAGATAGGAAGAAAGAGATAAAAAAATGAAAATTACCAATTTATGAAATGACTAAAACACAGCTAGCATATTAAGTGCGTACCTATTGAAACATGCTTAGAGGGTACCATTTGGGGAGGCTGCATTTAATTATTAACCTACTCTAAAGTTGAATATGGGCCACATAGACTTGCAAAGTCAAGTGGAAAAAGAGTTTAATAATCTCTTGTTATTTCCAGGGTGGTGGGGATGATGCATATATTTGCATTAGTGAAGCTTATGGTGCTGACATCAGGACAGCTTTCCTGGTTGGGCGATCTTACCCAGAATTTAGCTCTAAGGTACTGTAATTTCATGTTATTACAGGGTTGAACTCCGAATGCTCTTGTTACAAAACATCTTGCACAATACAAACATACGTCAAGAAAAGTTGTCTTGCTAACAAAATCTATGGAGACTCATGATTTTCATCCCGTTTTGTCATACAGAATCTGGATTTCTCTGTGGAATCTTTTTACATCATGGACAACAACTGCAAAAGTCAAAGAAGCTGTTTAGGCAATCTTTAGGAAACTTTATCCTGTCTCTGGCTCTCCTCTGCAGAGTTATTTTTATGCATTTTGCACAGAACTATGTGATGGAGAATTCTAAACTTAATATATCTCTATACCGTTGTTCTGTGCAATTATTATGTTGCTGAATAAGGCAATATATATGGCCTTCAACTGTTTCTACAGAATGTATTATTATGTAGTATATCTCAAGAGGAAAAATTACATGCACTATCAACATTATAGGTCCCTAGTTTCATCAAGGTGTTTCCATTCAGCTGGTTTCATTTTGCAACAATAAATATTAGAAAAGCCATTGCCTCATTCCTGAGAAGTTCAGCGTATACCTGTTTTTACTGGTATTGCAGAAAACCTAAAACACTAGATGATGGCAGAGTTAAAAGGACTGTAATTTAAGGTTTCAAAGTCCTTTGAATGATTCAATATTGGGGTTCACTTGACGGATCCAGTTTTTGTGTAATTATGTGATCAATAGGGTTAGCAATCCCCAAATTGGCTGTCGAAAAATGATCAGTTTAGTTATATCTTGACTTTTTAGTTTTCAAAAACATTGAAGTTTTTATAAGCATCAGGATGGTTCTGAAGACATTTGAGAAGGTCACTAAACTTATAATGGGAAGCAGCCATGACTTGACTTGCTAAATATTTCTTATTTGCTTCATAAAGTCCATCTAATTAAACCTTTTTGGGTTTGGTATGTTCCTTCTTTGATAACGATAAGTACCTGATAAGCTTTTGACAGAAGTAGCCACAATATATGTGATGTTTTATCTTTTGAGATACAAAAGTTCAATCTGCATTGCCTGTTTCTTAGAATGGTTTGGAAAATATATCTTGGAGCTTGGCTGATGGCCTTATCCAGTGTTCTTTCAGAAGAAGAATTCACCTTCCAGATTCTACAGGAAGATATAATCTGGATGCAAACTATTACATATTTCTGGCTGATGGTGAAATCAGTGCAGGTAAAAAGTTTGTGACTGTAGGAAAAAAAAAATCTGCCCGAACATTAAGTTTCACATCAGGATATTTTTCATGCTGAATTCCAAGCATTACTTGGTCTTCACCTGTTGCCAGCTAATGTTTGGGCTGGAGAAAGAAAAATAATTTTTGATTCATGATTAATCTTAATGGGGTTGTGGAAAAGCCTTAATAATAGGTACAGATATGGCAACCTTTCTCTTCCTTAGTCTTTAATATGTTGGATTTGTACTTTGTAGAATTATATCATGCTTGCAGCTGCCATCAACATGAAACTAAATAACCGCCCTCCTTATTTCTGTTGGTACACGAGGTTGAACATGTGGTCTTTCTATTGCAGATTCACAATATGAATGGCAATAGAAATTTCATACAAGACTTCATACTACATTTTTAAGAAATGCCCAAGCAGTTTAATAACCTGGACTACTTCTTTCCAGAGGTTATGGCCTATGACTCTTATCATTCCCAAACAGTATTTTTATTGTACTGGCAAATTAAACTTGAGAGCTGCAAATTTTGGAAAGTAAATATTATCCATAAATAAGATTCAGATGTCACAATTATATTTATGTATTATTTCAATTCATGTAGCCATTCATTTCAAATAGAATATTCTGGATGTTTCAGAGCAATTAACAGCAAAACTCCAAACAGTACAAAAATGACCCCCTTAAGTGGTAAGAACAATATAAAAACCATGTAACACAGTTCATAGTCAAGGCATATCAAAACCCATCAACAATAATAAACATATCTACACTCAGTTCCCCATACCGATAGCAAAACGAAGTCTCTAAGGCCCTATGCAACGTCAGTATGATCAGGGCTAATCTAGGGGGATAATGTTCCAAATGATGGAACACAACAGAAAAGATGTTTTCTTGGGCCCCACCAGATGGCATCCCTAGTAGGTACAACATAGAGCATACCTTTATTAGATATAGATATAGTTGGAGAGAAGTGGTTCTTCAAGTAACCTGTACTATAAAGGGTCATTATCAGCACCTTGAATTGAATCCAGAAACAAACCAGTAATCAATGCAACTTGCAGAGTAATGATGTAACTTGTGCTGAATGAAGAGTGTACAATAACTACTCATATAACTGCATTCTGCACTAGCTGAAGTTTCCAGTTATTTTCAAGAGCAGCCTCCTGTAGAGTGCGTTGAGTTGTCCACGTGGGATGTGTGATTGTGTGAGTGATTGTGAGCAGGATTTCCCAGGGCAGTGATGGGTGCTACTGGCATGCAACACACAATTATGCAAAGCTGTTCCTGGCCACAGTTGCCACTTGTCTCTTGAATACAGTAGGAGCCATGAGTCCAGAAGGACCCCAAATTATGCACAGGTTCTACTTGTGCTTGTGCTATCCCATCCAGAACAAGAGATGGAAAGTCTCTATAGGGGTCCCAATAATCCAATAATAATAATCCAATAACTATAATAAACCCAATAATCCACTAGGTGGGTCCATACCCTTCAGACATTGAGACAGGACCATTTACATTCATAGCACCACCTAAATGGCTCACAGCATAGCGATGATTATGATCTTATTGCATATTGTTGATTTTTACATGGCAAAGGATCAATATAATATCAACACATGGAATGCATTGAAGTGCTAATTTTCATCTAGAAGTATCTGAGGTGTTGACTTTGGATAGCAAATTGGAACTGCATAAAGAAACCAGTTTCTGAAGCAACAAATATCTGTTCTGAAGTCTTCATTTGTAGAGATAATGTTATTTACTCTTCCTTTGCTGGTAATGCATACTCTTGTATTGTCTCATCCCCCGTCCACCCCCCCCCCCCCGCAGAAGGTGCAATCAACAAGCACCAACAACAGCCTCTGATTACAAACGGAAAATACAACATTCTAGGTCCATTAAAAGATATTGGAGGATCCCGCTCTCCAATCCTGATCAAAATGCATGGCAAGTTTAATTTTTACAATTTTGTAAAACACTATAAAATGCATATGTACAAAATTGGGCTCTTGTTGTGTAATGGCTTAAGGTGGGTTATATGAAGAGGTCCAGTTGTTATTGCCTAACAGGTCAGCGAGCTCACAAGATATTGATTACTTTGTCTTCAATTCCAAAATAAGGTGTTTTGCTCCAGAAAACATTGTAGAGAAAATACTATGGGAATATCTTTTGGGCCATTTGGACATCTTGTGGGTATTCAAATTCTGTCAACAAAATACAGTGCAAAGATTAGCTTGCAATAGAATAAATAAGGGAAGAAAGTAATCTAAAATGGCTTGAATACATTCTTTTGCTCTTCTCTGACTCTCAAATAAAATAGAAACTTACTTTTAAGAGCAAGGGCTTCTTAGCACTGCAACTTAAATCATTATCAATATAATTTTTTCTTTCAGGTGCACTAATGTTTGTTGGATGGATAACTACAGTTAGCATAGGAGTGATTTTTGCCCGGTTTTTCAAGTTTATCTGGACTGGTACTCTACTGTTTGAAGAACCAATTTGGTTTCAGGTGGGGAAAAATGAATTGTTGAGAGTATTTATCTGCATTGATACATACAAAATATGTTTCGCAATGTTTTATTATTTACTATTTACTTTTATTCATTTATGTATTCAATTTTTACTAGTTGCCTGTTTCAGCCAAATGACACTGGTTGACTTACAATTGTAAAACTATAAAACAGTTAAAAGAACTAAAAACAATAAAAACCTCCAAAAATAAATGCATTCAACTGCTGAGATAGTTAACCAACTAACAGTAAATCTGGGAAATGGGGCCTTTAACACAGTCCAAGGCCCAGGCCTGAGTACATAGGCAAATTTTTAAAGCCTTATGAAAGGCCTTATACAAGAGTTTACTTGTTCGTTCTTTTTTCTGCCAAACATTCTTGGTAATAGTGTGTGTGTAATAGGCTGCTCTTTAGCATCTCTTAATGTTATTTTTTTGAATGTAACTTTTCTAGATCCATCGTTCCTTGATGGTAACAACAATATTGCTCACAAGCATATCTTTTGTTCTTCCTTTTATTTATCGAGGAGGCTGGAATAAAGTAAGTGATGAGATTAATATGGATTTAACTGATTAAAATCTAACAAGAATCATTTAAATCTTTGTTTTAAGGGCTTGGTATTCTGTCCTTATCCGCTGTTTAAATAAAAGGCAGTATTCTATAATGACATTGTCTTTCTGTCTCTCTGGGTGTATAGAATATATAAGTGAGCAAAATTAAATCCGCTGCCAAAGGATTAGGCTACATGCAGGTCTATGGTGATATAAGTACTTCATAGACTTTTATGTTCACTTGCAACTCGCTTCAGAGGACCATCATCCTTCAGAAAAATAAGAAAAATTTATTACTAGAATTTATGACTAGGCTATTTATTTACTAGAATGTGGTTATGATAGTACTTTGGGAATTAGCTCAGCATAGTACTAATATAGTTAAGGTTAGAGAATGAAACAGAAAAATACCTGAATTATATAGCTCATGTTCTGGCAAAACCAAAATATCTTTCACAATTGTATTTTGTATAGAGAAGTAGTTAAGTATAATCCAAGTAGAATTGGTATTGTGAAATCAAGCTGATACATGATCTGCCCTAAAAGATTCAAAACACCAGCCTTGTGGTGTTTAAAGGACTATAGACCTGTGATGGCGAACCTATGGCACGCGTGCCCCAGTTGGCACGCTGAACCATCTCTGCTGGCACGCCAGCTGTCATCTCAACTCACTGACAGTGCATGTGCAGGACTTCTATGCAATTCCTGTATGACTGCACATGCATGTGACTCTCACGTGACTGCGCATGCATGTGCAACTCCCTGTGTGACTGTGTGACTGCGCATGTGCACAAGAATCCGCACGCTACTCCCACACGCATGCTCTTGCATGAGCATCTGCAGTGTATACACAATGGACATGCACAAATCGCGCATGTGCAAAAGATGTGCACGTGTGCAAATCATGTACCCACAAAAGCTGCGCACATGCATGGAAGGCACATGTGCACATGAAGCATATATGAGCGCACATGCGCTCACATGTGGCACTCAGTACCAAAAAGGCTTGCCACCACTGCTATAGACTCTTGAGAAGTTTCCATATTTCTCCAGCATTTTTTTAAATGATACTCTTATCATCATTTTTTATGACACTCTACAGAAAATCTTACTCCCAATTTCAAAAGAGATTTTATTATAACCTTTTATTATAACCTTAGAACATCCTTGGGATCCAGCTGGTCCCTACCTTCTCGATCCTCCCTAAATTTTTTAAAGACCAAGGGTTGTTTTGTGGGGGTGTTTGGGGTGTTTATGCTGGTTTTATGTATTTTGTATTATTATTTGTAAGCTTCCTAGGGTTATGCTTTGTAACATAAAGGTTAGCTATATACAGTAAATCTTTTAAATGAACCAAATTACATAAAAAGCCTAATTATAACTTTCATTTTTTAATATAGCAAGCAGGCTTTCACCCCTATTTTGGCTGCACTGTGATGGCTCTGGCACTTTTTCAGCCTCTTATGGCAGCGTTCAGACCCCCTCCACAAGCACCAAGGTATTCTGATTTTGTATTGTACTCTTAATTGTTCAAATGTTATTGGAAGATTTAAACGATCATTTAACTTAGTATCCTATAGATGCCAAACTGTAGCTTCTAGAATTATCAGCCAAGTATTGATGTTGACCAGTTTGGACCTACAGGTTGGGAATTATAGGAAGTTTATTTAACACATGTGGAAGTACCTTATTCTGTGTCTTTTATCTTAGGAAATTAGCCGCTTAAACATCCAAAGATTTTCTGCAGACTCAAATTTTTCCAGATTGTATAAATGTTTAAATAAAAATGCATACATGAAGAGTAGCATGCATACAAAAGTGCATTGGGAGTACTCCTTGCTGAAAGGTTAGGAAGCATGGGTGCCGAGTCCATATGTTACAAGCATTCAGAAAAATAATCTAAACTGGCATGGTAACTAGACTAAGCAGAAACTTGGTCGCTGATAAAATGAGAACATGAATGAATTGAAATTGATAGATTCGCTCATTCCAAATCACAGATGGAAGAGCTAAATACCTTTTCCTCCATTAATAGATAGATTGATAGATAGATAGACAGACAGACATAGATTTATTTATTTATTTATTTCAATTTCCTTAAAACCTAGATACATGGCTTCCTTAAAACCTATATTTTTAAACAAAAATCAAAACAAATTGGTTGACATGAAGTAAATCAGCTCTTTTCTTAAAGAATTCTCTCTCCAATTATGGGGGGGAGGGGGATAGAAATGCAAGAAACTGTGTCCTCCTTTTTTTCCCCCCATAGGGAATATTTTACAAAGGTTTGCCGCTGGGATCTCCTCCCTTGTTCCAAGTGTCAACAAATTGCAAATATCCTCCCTTCCATCTCAACTAAGCCACCAGCCCAACACAATAAAACCTGGCCCAGCATTGTTTAGGAACCCATGGTGCATGTGACGCTGTACAGGCCCTCATTTGATTAATGAACCAATTGTGTCAGGGTATTCTGTGCTCAGCACTGTCCCTGACCCAAAACAGGCAAATCCCACCAGGCCATTCTTTTCCCCTGCCCCTCCTGTCTCAACCTTGTCATGTAATTGTTTATAGAAAGACGGATGTACACAATAATCCAGGGCAAAAAAGCTGATGTATATGGTTAATGAATGAAATAATCAGGTGGGCAATAACAACGAGGACGTGACTTGGCAGACAGGACCTAGCAGGGCATTAGCATTCTGCAGCCACTCTGCCTTTATCTCCTGAGCCTGATGTCTGACAACCACCATGGGTTAGCCCATGAATAACATACGGACCGATGCTCAGACATAATTAAACTGCCAATGTGGATGTACCTAAATGAACTTGATTTCTTAATGACATAAGATAGCAGGTGAGTAATGAAGGCCAGGGAAAAGAGATGTGCATAATGAATGAAAGCACCAGGTTATTGTAGGAAGGCTCACTCATTTTCTCTCACACACAAAAAGGCTCCTTAGCACCTTCATGTTCTCCATGCATGACTTTTAAGTCAACTCTGCATGTTGCTTCCTGATGTCCAGTCAAGGAGTGCAGCTTGTTTGTGTCAGACAGAAGCAAGACATGCTCTACTCTCAAAACAGTAGCATACAGTATATTGCCTTTTGCACAGAAGTCAACCCTTTTCACATGACTATTTTCTCATCTAAGGGATACACCACTATTATTCAAGAAGATTCAAATCCAGTAACCTCAAGATATTTTCCCTGATACATGGGCGAATAGGTGGCAAAATA
>JAEANM010003190.1:0-22861 GCA_017656035.1 Myanophis thanlyinensis
TCTAGACCAGGGGTGGGCAATTGTGGCTCTTTTATGACTTGTGGACTTCAAATCCCAGAATCCCTGGGCAAGGCAACATTTTAAAGTGGAAAGGTTCCTTACACTTACACCTCACAATGTTTTCCTCATTTTATTTAGGTTACCTTGCCCAAGGATTCTGGGATTTGAAGTCCACAGGTGCTAAAAGAGCCACAATTGCCCACCCCTGGTCCAGACCAACAATTACATGGCTGAGACATCACATCTTTTATCTGGCTGGAACACAGCCATCTTAGACTTTTCTGACAACATATTCCAAGTGGGCTATTTTGCTCTGAGCTGAAAGCAAGTCTTTTTTTTTTTAGTTTCATGTATGACTTTAGACTATAGTTCTTGACTATGACCCTAACCAGCATGAAACCCATTTCTGAAGACCAGCTTGAAGTGCAGATCTTCAGCTCTTAACAAAAACAAAGTGACTTCTGACTTCTGAGCACATCGGGAAGGCTCAGTCTCAGCATATCTTGCAGCTCTGGCAGCTGCTTTGTGAGTCCTTCAATGCCCAAGTCATTGTCTTCTTTTTCTTTAGTCAGGGTTAGGATGACCCACAGAGAGGGGCCCTGCCTGATGAAGAACTCTTCAAGCTGGCCCAAAAGTTTTGGTCATTTGGAACTTGTATTCTGGAATTTGATGGCTGTTTATTGAGTCCATTGTCAGCAGTCATGGCAGATCTGCAGACTAGGTGTACATGATGTATAAATTAACTAAATGAAGTAATATGTTTATGGCACATCTAAGAAGAAAGTCATTTGTTCAAGGTAGATCAAATCTTTTCTAGAAAGCAACTTTTAGGCCCCAACAGCAGATAGGGGCTTTGGATATTCGGGTAGGGGACTTATTCCATCAGATATCTGATCTACCTATTGAATATTTTCATTCCCATGCTAACAATTCAAGCTTATCTCCCATAACTCCTATGTACTATTCTTTATCTGAAGTTAGTTAAACATACATTCCCTACCCTCCACTGATCAAACTCACATTGCTTTAGCTAAATCCATTTCATCAATTTAGATGAAGTGCTACTCTTTGCAGGTCATAAGTCTGCCATCTTGATATTTGAAACCCTGGCCTCAGAAATGAAATATTCTCCTGCTTATGTTGTTGGTGTAATTGGCCACTGACCTTTAGCCTTTTTCTTTCCCTTGCTTTTTTCCATGAACTGGAAGGATACTGTAGATGAGAAGATTGCCTGTGCTTGCAGGGTGTTAAGCTTTCTTTGCAAATGAGGTGATGCTCTTCTCTCTGGTACAACTTCTCATTTATTAGCAGGAGTTGATGGAAATATCCTGTTAGAAAAAGGTGTACATAATAAAACAATGTACAAAAAGAGTATTGCTTTTTTTTAAATCACCATGATCTTATGTTGACCATTGCATTATTCTCCATATTGGTTTATTATTGGCAAAGTCATCCTCTCATCAATGATTAGAAGTGAAATTCTAATAAAATAAATCCAGTTTAGAGAGGTATAGAGAATGAAAGAAATGGCACTGTTGTGTCATTTTCACTTTCAGGAAAACTCTGGGAATTAATACAGATAAGATGTTGCCAGCATCTGGAGCAAATAAGTGAGGTGCATTTCTTGGATTCTGGCTTTATTTCATATATAAAATATTACAGAAGACTATAAGAACGGAGATATTTCTTGTATTGTTCTTTACTTCGGGTGGCTTCCTGCAGCGTGGGGGCTTCTGGTCTTCCTTCAATTCAACTTCTTTTCTGTTGGGACCCCAGAAGCGCCCCTTCCCCGCAGCAGCATTTGCCTTTGCGCCCAGCAGGGGCCGCCCCTCCGTTGCTGTGTGGATGAACTTTTCACCCCGGCCCTCCGGAGAGACATCCCTTTTTGATTGATTTTATTGTAATTTCTGGGAGCCTGTAAGTTGAATAAATGCCTGCTGCTGTGGAAAGCGAATCACAGCCGTCGAGTGTCCGCCAGGTGAGCCGGGAATGCGACTTCGGGCATCCCAAGCAAAGACGCCCCAGTATCACAAAAGGACCCTCAGCCGGAGCGAGAATTCAGGCATCAAGCGGACCTTCGCTAGAAGGCGCCAGACTTCCGGCGCCTGAAACTTCTGTCTTTCGGGCGGCCAAACCAGGGTGGGGTGGGGGTGGGGTTGGGGAGGCTGAGGCTGAGGCTGAGGCAGCGCCGCACCATCGGGGCCGGGGAGCGGGAGCGCCTTCGTGGGAGGGGGATTTGGTGCGGGGGGGGGGGGGGGCTGGCGGTAGACTCTCGAGCCACCCGGCCGGGAGACCGCCGGCCCGTCCGCTCCCCTGCCTGCGGGGGGCCTTCGCTCCGCCTGCTGCTGCGGCGGAGGAGGTCAGCCGCCTCGGCCTTCTCGCCCGCGGGCCTCGGTGTTCAGGCGGCACCCGGCAGGGGCAGCGGCGGCAGGCGCGGCCGTGGTTCACAAGGGGTTACGGCTGCCTGGGCGGGTGGCGGGCGGCTCCTCCTCCGTGCACTGACAGTAGCAGCAGCAGCAGCAACAGCAGCCGTCTGGCGCTCCCGGGCCCGCCGGCCGGCTAGTCGCCACGGGCATCCGAACGGGGGCGGTGCCAGCAGGGGACCCCGCGAGAGAACGCCCGCCACCGGGCAGGTGAGGAGGGGGGGCACGGCGGTGAAGAAGCGGGCGGGCGTCCCCTCGGTGCTGTGCGCATCCAGCCGGCGGAGGAGGCCCGCGGGACGGCCCTGATCCTGCGGCGCGAAGCACTCGGCTGCATTCGTTCCCCCAGCCCAAGGATCTCCCGCGGGGGAGGCTTTGGGAGGCAGGGAGGGTGCGGAGGTGCTGCGAGGGGCGCGCCGCGAGAAGCTTCCCCAGCCGCTGAAAGGGAGAGGCGGCACCTGCTCGCCGCCCTCCGAAGCCACTCGCCCGAGCCGCTTTTCGGCCTGCGGGGAGGGCTCCTCGCCCGACGGGGAGGGAAGCTCGGGAACTTGCTGCGCGCGCTCGCCCGGCGCGCCCACTGCGGCAAATTCCGCAGCTGGCGCCCTCTGTTCCGAACGCCCGGCGCCCCGCCCATCCCTGGGGCCGAGCCGTCGCCCTCGGGAACAGCCGGCGCGAGCGGCCGGGGCTGTCCGGGCGGGGGTCTCCCGGCTGCGCGGCTGCTTCCCCCTGGAGTGCGGCGGTCGCGCCATTGCTCCGGCCGCCGCGCCTTCGGGCCCCTCAGCCATGGCGAGCATTGGGGCCCGTCCCTCCCGCGATGGGCGGAAGTGCCCGCAAGCGGTGTGGGACCCGTGAAAGGTTCTCCGGTGGATGGGGCAAAAGGAAGGAAAGGGCCCAGCGCTGGAGAAGCCTCCCAGGCCTCGACCTCAAAGGTCGGAAGGCGGCAGGAGGGCCGCCCTTCTCCCCGGCCTCCCGTACGCAGGAAGGCAGGCAGAGTGCAGCCGAGTTCAGCCATCCGCCGGCGGGCTCCATCTGGGGCGTCCCACCAGGCCCTCAAGGGAAGGCTGGCCGGGGTGGTGGCTGTCTCCAGGGAACAGAGCAGACCTCCCATCTGGGCTGTCCCTGCCAAGGAGAGTTTGTGGGGAAATATTCTTCCAAGATCTCAGGGCTGCTCAGAGGAGAACCTTCTGCCTCCACTTGAGGAGAGATCTGGGGCACCTCCCACCGGCAGAGAAAGGCTTCTCGCCCTAATCGCCGCAGCAGAAGCTTGGTTATAAGACTACTTCTAGTTTGACTCCAGATTTGTTTTTGCTGCTGGTTCAGAGCTCTAAGGTAGAGCAAGGAACTCCTGAGAGTAGGAATCAGGGGAGCTCAACCATCATTTTTGCAACCCAGAGCTTGATCACTTGCTGAGCCTGCCAAGGACTTAGAGATGCTTCTGAATTTATCTCTGCCTGGATAGACCATCCTCCCCATCCTTCCCACTCTAGGTTACTACTGGGAGCAAAACTCATGCAGGTGAGACAGGAACCTTTACATTGCCTAGTTTCAGGTTGCACATCAGCAGTTTGGAGGTGAAGACAAGGTCTAGCAAACCTCTGTGGATTGGGTGTGAAATTTTGTGTGACAAATCCCTGGTTGACATGATACTGTGAATTTCCAATCGTTCAGAAATTCCTACTTGGAGTTTGATACCTGTTCTTCGGCAAGAACCCCCTTGGTAAGATATGATTGGGATTCTTAAGTTTTCTCTAAACTCAGTGAAGCAGGCCATCCTTTCACAACTCATCATCTCCACAAGAGGTCACTGTTAGATTGTCCCAGGTGACCATTAGCATCTTATCACTCTTAGAGCATCTGGGGCAGGATTCAAAAGCAGGCAAGCACATCTAAGAGGGCAGTAGCCCCATTCCCATAAACCCAGGGTTACCAGACCTGCTTGCTCCTGCATTACCAAGGTATGTTCAAAGGCCTCTCTCTCTCTCTCTCTCTCTCCCCCCATCTATTTAATCTATTAAAATTTATCAGTCATCCATCTCCCTCACAGAGGACTCAGCATTTATCAAGAACAGTCTAGGCCCAAAACACTTGGTCACTGTGCTGAGGTGGTTTGGTCTGAGAGGGAAGTGGGCATCAAATTTCCCTGTCCTCACCACATTTCCAAACCTCACTTCTGAAATCCTCCAGTTTCTCCTGCCTTCGATTGGTTCCAAGCCAGCCCCAATTGGCGATCACTGAGTCGGGTATACTACTTCTCTGCCACTTGCCCTATTGCTTTATATATCCTTTCTTTGTGGGAAGGTAACCAGCTACCCCATTCTCCCTGGCTCTTTTCAATCTCTACCCACTTATTTTTATGGATATACCATTTCCTTAACCAGGTTTCTTAACCCAGCATGAGTTGGCTTGCTTATCAAAATTACCTCTGCTCTTTAGCAGCAGGGAAACCACTCAGCAGAATCTAGGCAAAATTAAAAGTTAGAAGTGGTTGATATTTCTTCCCCAACAATTTGTCTTTAAGGTGCTTGTACACCACCACATATGGAAGGATTGGTCTGACCTTCAAATAAAGTCATCATTAACTCCCGAGATATCAGATAGTCATCCAGAACATTCTGCAAAAGGTTGGATAATATTCATCTCATTATTGGCTTTTTAATATTCACAGATTTTGGTTGGCTTTGCATTTTGAGGAAGTTTAGCTCTGTATTTGCATTATATGCCATAAAATTGATATTGATTCTCAGTGACTATATAGATAGATTTTCTCAAAGTATTTTGAATATTCACATTGTTCTATGTAAGAAAGAAGAAAGATGAGATCCACTTTCTTCATGGAAAGATCCAGTAGTGAAGGATGTCGACAATGGCAAAGAAACAGGGATTGGCCCACAGTGCTTTTGCCATTGAAAATGAAGCGCAGGAGGGCTGGTCCTCACGAGCTCCATTTTTACTGGCAGGGTTACAGGAGGCCATCGCAGCCGGAAACAGAGCTCGGGAGCCCATTTTTGCAGGCAGAGCACTCGGGTGAGTGATATCTTGCTGGCTATGCCCCCCCCCTCCGGCCAAGCCTCCATGAGGTCAATCACAACCCTGATGCAATACTCAATGAAATCACGTTTGACACCCCTGATGTAGGGTGTTGATCTCCTTAAGCCACACCCTCCCTCAATACACAAATACACGTCATCTGATATGCTTATATCCACTAAGGATTCCAGTTTATACAGCTTGGAGATGGGAAATATGCATAAAAATGATGATATAGTCAAAATACTGCCAAATAACTGCGCACACAGTGTAATTCAATGAAGATTCTATTCTGAATCTATTAAGTTCCCCAAATAATGTATTTGAATGAGTGAAAGTCAGATTTTCTCTTTTAGCAATGTAAAAAGGTTGACTCTTGATTTGGTTTTGCAAGCTGCTGGCATTCTTTTGAGAAAAAGATGGAAATCTTTTAATGGCAAAAAAGTCAGTGTGTCAAGAAACCTCTGAAATAACTCTGAATCTCAAACAAAATTATAAATATATTTCCCATTTGTTCAAATAATTTTTGAAGCATATCTGATATTTTTTCTGAAGATAGCTCTAGCAAGCCCCTTCTTGCCATTTTTCTAGTTTAATGCCAAACCAAAAAAGAAAATATATCAAGCAAGCACAAGTAAAATACAAGCCTGTCCTGCTATTTTCCTTTTTATATTTCTGTGGCTTTAACAATTTTTTTTAGTAGATCTCTGTAACTTCAAGCTACAACAACACTACATCTCCAAAACCTTACAGTCTAGTTCATTACTTTTTTTGTTATGTAGACTCTACCAATTAGATGTACTACTCTTTAACAGGAAACAGAAAACATTGCCATGAAGGTTTGGTTTTTTTAACTGGCTTGGAAAAAATTTATACCAAAACACTTTTTTTACAGGTAAAGAGGATAATTTTTTTTTTGTTGGGGGGGGGGAGACTATACCTTATACATTTAAAAATTTCTAAAATATCTTCTTTGTTAAGTTTTTTTTTCTTTAAACCAAAGTCTATCTCTCTCTCTTCTTTTTTTCTAATCCCAAAAGAAGGTTTAGCAAGGAATGTTATCTTTGCCCCCCCCCCCAAAAAAAATCTCTCTCTACCTGTAGTTTAATTACTTTCCAGAGTGATTAAAAAATGAGGAAAGTGGGGTTTAATGCCCTAGGTTACGTCACAATTAAGAGCACAGATGGAATCCTGGGACTTCAGTGGTTCAACTTTCAAACCCACTGCAAAACTTCTTTTTCTGCAGTTTACTCATGAGGAGCCACTGTCCAGAGTGTAATTTATAATACAATTGATCTGACAAGATCACATCAACCAGAAACCACCTTCCAGACAGCACTCTCAGCTCCTTCAAAGACTGCCATAATTTCCCACCAGAAGCCCTGAAAACCAAGTGCCACTCCCTGCAGTTGGTTCATAGTTAAGGAGAATGAACAAGGGAAACTGTCAACATGAGCAGTCATAATCAACTCTAGACTTGAAGACTTTCCACCATAAAGAATTCAGCAAAGACCTGATCATAATAGCCTTGAGCACTGAAGCAAACGGGACCTATTGCAATTGGCAGCTCTATTTGAAAAACAAAATTTCTCTATTTCTCTCCAGGTCAGAGGACCCTCCACCACCAGAGTGAGGACCTGGACACAGTCATCTTAGTCAATCCTGATGAATGGAGTGCTGTGTCAGAGGTAAAAACATTTGTATGTCTGATTTTGTCAGAGTTGCTGCAATGGAACTATACGATGGCCTGTCAAGTATGAGTTAAAATGTGTAAATGTCTTGAGCCATTCCTCAAAACTGCTTAGCTACAGTATCCAGGCCCTGCCTTCTAACAAATAAGCCGATCTCCTGCTCTTCCTCTTTATTTAACTGCAGTGTGTTGATTCTCCTGAACACTGTTGGGTGAATATGAATCCAAAAGCATCACAGAGCTTGGCAGGTTTTTCTAAATCTTGGGGGAGATGGGGCACTTCTGTTATAAAGTTCTGAAAACCCAGAAGTCACAAATACTGTAGGAAGCTGAAATCCATCTCTGATGTGAACAGGTCCGTTCTTTGATATGTGACCCTTCTGCCCACAAGCTGCTAGTCCTGTGTGGGCAAAGCTCTGACCAGGGAGGTGATTTGATTCTGCAGACTGGGACTTTCACCTACTGGAAACTCATCAGAATATTTGCAGATCCAGAGGTAAGCTTCATGAATGGGTAAACTTGGATTCCAATTGAATCAGGTGGCTTTGTTCCCTTGCCACTGGTCCTTCCTACCTTGAATTTAATTTGGGGAGTTTAGTAAATTATTTGTCTTAAGCCATAAGGCACTTAAGCCATTTGGCACTAGCAATCTGAGTTGCTGCACTGGAGACATTTTTATATGGAGACTCGCCACATGGCATTAATTCAGAAATATTCAGTATGTTTTCCATCATCTAAACTGTATAAATTATATATAGCAAAGATCTTGGATACTTTCTTAGATAGACTCTTTAGAAATTCCTTTCAAGTAGCTGCTCTTCTGATCAATATATAAATGTAATATAAATGTATGTCTATATTTCATACAAATTTAATAAATAAACAGGTTTCCACTAAAAATAATTGTAGGTTATCCAGAAGTAACAAACGATCTATAGATTGTTGATTGATTGTGTACTATTTTTTAAAATAAGCTGTATTTGCTTAGTATTCACTAAAATAATTTTTGAACTTAAGATTTCATTAGTATAACCTGTTTTAACTCTTTTAGGTCGCCCAGCTTCTCAGTAATACTGATCCAGCTTCTAAAACCTCCCTCACCATATCGTGTTTGGGAGAAGGAGATTGGAGAAATCTTCGACACTCCAGTTTCCAAGACCATTTTTGCCTGAGAATTAATCCTGATCCAGTCCTGCCAGAGATGGATGGGATATCTGAATTTGCTGAATATGTCTCTGAGACAGTTGATGTCCCATCCCCCTTTGATCTTCTGGAACCCCCAACTTCCGGGGGGTTTCTAAAGCTCTCCAAGCCCTGCTGCTACATATTCCCAGGAGGAAGGGGGGACTCTGCTCTCTTTGCTGTCAACGGATTCAACATTCTGGTGGATGGTGGCTCAGACAGGAAGTCCTGTTTCTGGAAACTGGTCCGACATCTGGATAGGATTGACTCAATTCTCCTGACCCACATTGGAGCTGACAATCTCCCAGGTATTAATGGACTCTTGCAAAGGAAGATTGCTGAGCAGGAAGAAGAGCAGTCACAGGGCTCCACTAACTACAGTGACTGGATAAAAAACCTTCTGTCCCCAGAGCTTGGGGTGGTTTTCTTCAATGTTCCTGAGAAGCTCAGAATGCCAGAGTCATCCATGAAAGTCAAAAGAAGCATTGCAGAAGCCAGCCTGACCCTGCAGTACCTCAACAGGCTAAGCATCAAGCCAGAGCCTCTCTACAGAGTGGTCACCAATACTGTTGAGCCAATAACTCTGTTCCACAAAATGGGTGTTGGGAAATTGGACATGTACATCTTGAACCCTGTCAAAGAGAGCAAGGAGATGCAGTTTCTCATGCAAAAATGGACTGGAAACAGTAAAGCCAAAACAGGCATTATCCTTAGCAATGGGAAAGAAGGGGAGATTTCGGTCCCCTATCTAACATCCATCACAGCCCTTGTAGTGTGGCTTCCGGCAGGACCAACAGAAAAAATTGTACGAGTTTTGTTTCCAGGAAATGCACCACAAAATAAGATTTTGGAAGGTCTTGAGAAACTCAAGCATCTTGATTTTCTGAAGTATCCTGTAGCTATCCAGAAAGATACGGCTTCTGTCACACCCTCTTCTGTGTTTAAACAGTCCAAGATTAAACAACGGACAGACAGTAAAGAGAGCCTCAAGTTATCACTTAAGCCTCCTACCACAAAGGTAGTTGCTGAAGAGGGCTCTAAAGAGATGAAGATGGAGACAGTGAAAGAGGCTAAAACTGAGAGAAAAGGGAAAGAACATTCTGAAATGCTTCAAGAGAAGCTGGTTAAAACAGAGAAAGTAAAAATGGACTCCAGTGATGCCCTTAAAGCTGAAAAAAGAAAACTTACCAAAGACAAAGTTGGCAAAAAACATCTGAAAGAGAAAATGTCTAAACTGGAAGAAAAGAGAGACAAAGAAAAGAAAGATGTTAAAAAGGAAAAGAGAGAGATTAAAAAAGATGATGGGAAGAAAGAAGAAAGGAAAGATTCAAGGAAAGATGAAAAGAAGAAAGAAACTAAACCAGAGTTGAAAAAAATTTCTAAGCCAGACTTGAAGGCATTTACCCCTGAAGTAAGGAAGACTTTATACAAGGCAAAAGTTCCCAGTAGAATAAAAACTGACAAAGTTCGTACCAAAACTGAAAAGTGCAGCACTGGAGAGCAGAAGTCTCCAACTGTACCAAAGAAACACGACCAGCCTCAAGGCCCACCATGTATGGCTGAGAGGCTTGTGATATCTTCACCAGAGGACCTGACCAAGGATTTTGAGGAACTGAGCTGTGAAGAGCAAAAAGCATCTCATCCTGCATCTGCTCTTTTAGTGGCAGAGGCATTCTCCAAGCAAGCAGAAAGGCAGGATCCCTGTGACCTGGCTGCTGAAAAGGGGGTACTGATATCCAAAGGGATCAGTAGTTCAGGATTTCTTTCTTTGGCCATGCCAGAGGAGGAGATGGCTTCCCCAAAAGGTGAGGTGGTGGAAGCAGGCAAGTCATCTGAAAAGCCTGATGAGAAAGCAATCTTGGCAGGGCCTCCTGGGCAAGAACTGGATGAGAACATTGGAAGAAGTGTCGGAGAATTTCTAGGAAAAGGGAAAGATACGGAAGAAAACACTGCCACTTCAGGAAGGGATTGGACGTCCCCAAAAGAAGATGCAAACTTGAAAAAGAAAGATGTGCTTAAAAAGGCAGAGCTGGAAAGGACATTAGAAGAAGATGTAAAGGCAAAAGGCAAAGAGTTAATAAAGAAAGATCTTTCTCAACTCCAGCCACCGCAAGGCCCATCTTTGCTTCTAGATGGGAAAGGAAAAGAACAGAAGACAGAAAGAGTGAATTCAAGCAAAGTACCTGGGAAATCGCTAGGGATAAGAGAAAGGGAGGAGTCTCACCTGGGAAGCATGCCTTTCCCATCAGGAGAACATATTTCCTACATCCAAGATGAAACCATCCCTGGCTACTCAGAGACAGAACAGACAATCTCAGATGAGGAGATCCACGATGAACAAGAGGAGAAGATGGCACACTTCAAGCCAGACATTGGCAGTTATGACATTGCAGGACCAGATCAGACAGACACCTTTGAAGCTACCAATGGGATCCAGACACTTACAGTGCCTGAAGTTGCCAAAGGGTATGCTGGACAGGAACCTGAAATCCTTGCCTATCCTACAAACCTTGTGGCAGCCCCTTTGGCAGAAGAGGAGCATGTTTCTTCAGCAACATCCATTACAGAATGTGACAAACTTTCCTCTTTCGCCACTTCTGTTGCGGAAGACCAATCAGTTGCATCAATCACAGCACCGCAGACAGAGGAAACAGGCAAAAGTTCCTTCCTGTTGGATACAGTGAATAGCATACCTTCCTCTCGAACAGAGGTCACCCAAGGCCTAGATTACGTACCTTCTGCTGGAACTATTTCTCCCACATCTTCCCTAGAAGAGGACAAAGGCTTTAAGTCTCCTCCTCCAGAAGACTTCCATAGTCAAATAGAAAATGAGAAGAAACTTGAAGCCTGCAAGAAAGTTTTACAGCAGCAGCAGCAAAAAACCCTACACTTTGAGAGGCCTTGGCAAGCAGAAGAACATTATGATGCCCTGGTGTTTTTACAGCAAGGGCCCCTGGGAGATAGTTCAAGTGAAATATCTATAGAAGGATCTCAAGAAACTACCCTGCTTTTGAGTGAAGCAAATGCACACTTGCTGCAGGTACAACAAGGCTCTGGCGATGCTGAAGATCGCTGCATAAGCCCCGATGATAGCACAGTCAAGATGGCATCTCCCACCCAATCAGGCCTCACTAGTGCAGGGCACACACCTTTTCATCAATCCCCTGTAGAGGAAAAATTGGACACTGTAGAAACAGAGGTGTTTGAAAAGGCAGCAAAATCTCCTGCAATGGGGATTGAAATAGAAAAACCCAACAGAGCAATGAATGTATCCAGAACATTTGAAGGTGAGGGGGAGCATTATGAAATCAAGGAGACATGCCTTCATGACATTCCTGGCCTGGAAGCAGCAGCCACCCTGCAGGCAGTGTTTTTTTCTGCACCGAATGAAGACAGGAACCAGCATTTGGAGAAAGAGGAGCTAGCAATAAGCTTCTACCACAAACAAGAAACTATTGATATTTCTGACCTGGATCTTCCCACTAAAGATAACCTTCTAGAGACCCTAAAAGATGCTTCATCTGAGAATGTCAGCACTGCTGAGGAAGCATCGCATGAACATGTTGTTAGGCCTGGGACTGAGGTGTTCTCTGCTTCAGAAATACCTCCACCAAAAGGATGGGAAGTAATTTCAGACATATCTAGAGATGAAAAATCTTCACAAATCATTAGTTTACCAGGAGAAGAAAAGACATCTTCTTTTACTAATGAAATTTCTGGGAAGACATCGTGTTCTGATAATTTCATCACTGAAATATCTCAAGAGGGTTTGAATTTGACAGAAAGTGGCTTAGAGGAAAAAGAGTCTGCTTCTTCTCCAGAAGATAGTAAATTTGTTCTGAGTCATCATGAGGAAACCCCTTCATATTCATTCAAAGAAGAAATTTCTCCAAGAGATGCTACACTTCTGCTTATGAAAGAGAGCCCTACTAAAGAAACATCATTGGGCATGCTTGTAGAACAACTGTCTCCTAAAGTTCAAGCTTCAGCAGAAGAGAGCCCAAGTACAGATGAAAGATCAGAAGTTGCTATCAAAGAGGATCCATGTAGTTCCTCTTTAAACTTTCAGCAAAATCCATTTCTAGATGCCACCATAATAAAGCCTTCATCAGACCCTTTTCTGGAAAATGAAAGATCAGCTTCTTTAACAGAAAAACAAACTTGCAAGGAACTATCTCCCAAACAAACAACTCCAGACCCAGAGTTCTCAAGCTTCACATCAGTAAGCCCAGTTTTAGATAGCAAAGTCTTGGAAGTTTCATCTGGAGAGAAAGAACCTTGTCAATTTCTAGGAATGAAAGAGAAAACAAATGAACTGTCTCCAAAAATAGAAAATCAGTATCTGAGAGAAATCAATTATGAGAAGAAAGTGTGGTTTCCAGAGGGAATGAAAGAAGTACTGGGCAAAGAACAGCAACTGAAATATGACAAAGAAAAGGGAGAGTCTACATTTTTGGATGATGAGGTAGACATACCTGCTAAGAAGGAAGAAAATATTCACTCTGTGGAGAGTGAAGATCTTCCCAAACAGGATAGTTTGGATGCTGAACATGGCTCCTTTCAGGAAGGCCCTACCAATGAGAAGGATGGCTTTTTATTTGTAGATGACAAGCCTATGAAAGAAAAGCCAGCTCCCCAAGAACATCCTAATCAAAGTGTTTCGAATTCAGAGAAAGCTGAACTTTGTGGCTCTTTTGAATTTGAAAATGAGCCCAAATCAAGTCTGGAATGGGCTTTTTTGTCCTTTCCACACCAGGCTAAGATGCCCTCTTCATTGCAAGGAAAAGAAGAACCTCTCCCTCAATCTAATCAAGTAATGGAGAAAGTGACCCCGCATCCGTCTTCTGACCCCGTGAGTGAAGCTGTGGAGACCCAGGAAGGAAAGCAAAATGCTGATGAGAAATCACCTGAGCATCTTTATGATCACACAGATGGCAGTAGAAAGCAGCCAAGAACTTCTGCAGCTCTTCTGAACGCAAGGTCAGGGTCAGGGTCAGAGGAGAATAGGCAGTTTTATCCTGACCAAGATTGCAGAGGAAGCAGGGATCTTGACATCCCTTCGCAAGATGCACACTCTTTTGAGCAAAGCAAATGCTCTGTGTGGCCAGGTGCTCTGGATCCCTTTGGTCCTTTGGAGTTGCACAGTTCCAAAGTGAAGGCAGGTGAGAAAGGGCAGGAGAATGAAGAGAGGGAACCAACTCCCTACCCTCATGAAAAAACTTTCCAGTATGCAGATGTCTATAGGAGTGTGGTGATGTCTGATGTTGGCCATCCTGGAAAGGATGCAGTGGCCAAGAGTGCTCAAGAATTGAGACCTCAGAAAGAGGAATTCCTCTACCCCATTTCCTCCAAAGAAGAAGATTCTTACCTCTCCACCCCTACTGAGAAAGAACTCTCATCCCCAAGTTCGCCAAAGGTTACGATGGGGCATTCCTTTAAGTACGCAGAGGTTACTGAGCAGTATTTGCAGGATCCACATTCCATGACATCCACAGACACACAATCTAAAGAAAGCCCACTCCCACCAGAAAGCCCAGTGAGCCTCCAGCTTGCCTCCTCTGTGGGAGATACGACCTTCAGGGACATGTTTAACCAGAAAAATCTAATCATTTCCCCTGAAAAGATGAGCCCTTCAGATAGAAAACCCAGTAAGGAGCAGGAGTCCTCAACAGGGTTTCATCCCAAAGACATTTATTATGAGAAAGCTGAAAGAGAAGACAGCGCTAGTGACTCAGAGCTGGAGAAAGGTGCCAAGGAGAGGTCAGAAAAAGAATCAGAGTATCCAATGATGAAGCAAAAAGAACTCTATACCATCTCAGAGAAGGACAACGTCTTTGTCCCAGGGCAAGAAATTTATGATGGGTCATTGGGAGAGGGAAATCACTCCAAGAAAACAGCCAGTGACAGCCTTGCAGATCCCAGCAGACAGGAAGGGGGGTCAAATATGTCCCCGATGGCCATCAAGCAACACTCCAGGGAGGAAGAGCAAAAGGACCTCTTGGAAAAAGCCTGTGATGATGTTGACCCCAAAAGCTTTTTACTTGCAGCTTCTGCTAAAGACAAGGACTCCCCAAAGGGGCCTGTCCTCCTTCCTAAAGGGCTGGATTGTTCTTCCTCTGGGTTTGAACTTTCCTGCCTGGAAAAGCATGAGCCATCCATTTTGTTCAGACATGAAGCCCATTTCTCCTCACACTTGGAGCATAAATCTCTTGTCTTAAACATGCCTGAACCTGCTTCTTCAGGAAAGGGCCAAGAAGATGAATACTTAGAGGTATCAAAAAAGGGGGGTTCCCCCTTTGTAGAGCTATATGAAGAAGAAGAAGAAGAAGAAGGAGAAGAAGGAAAAGAAGGAGAAGAAGAAAGCAAGCTCCCTTTGTGGACTTCCCCAGAGTGCCCCATTCACAAGCAGTCATCCAGCCACCCGGAGGAACCTTTCTCAGGGACCTCTCTCTCTGCAGGGCCGCCGACAGGTGGCAGCCCCCTCCCCAGCCTCCAATACATCTCAGGGGCCAGAGCTATAGAGACAGGGGCCCAGAGCCTACACATCACACCTCCATTGCTTTCAGAAGAGGCCACTTTAGAGGCAGTAGAGGATGTAGCTTCTGCCAGCACAAAAGCCATGCAGCCGTCAGAATTCACTTGCACAGTTGGCTGTTGTCCGCAGCCGGCAAGCTCCCAAGAATGGCCAGCAGCAGCCACTTCCCTTGCTAATGTCCTGGCTGGTTCTCCTTGTGGTCAGCAGGAGGCAGGAATGACAGCTAATGGCCCCACAGAAGTCAGCCTCAGTCCACATCCACTCACTTTTTATGATTCATCACCCATTTCAGAAAAATCTAGGTGGGTGAGGGAGGAGCAGGAAGAAGTTTGTGCAAGGCAGAGCCGTCCCCTGTCCCTGGTGAGCCCTTCCCAGGAGCATTTCCCAAGTACACTGCTGAGTAGCCAAACAGAGGAGCATGGTGACACTTGCCAAGAAGCAGAACCATGCTTCAAAGCCATATCTAATTGTGGGCAGAAATCATATGAGTGTAAGCAAAGAAAGGGTGAATTATCTCCATCATTCATCAATCCAAGTCCTCATGATTCATCAGAAGACAGTGAGTTTTCACAGGTTAAAGGCCCTATTTCAGTAAAAGGAAAGCCACATTCAGTTCCTGGTGGCCATAGGCCAGCTACTTCTGCTGTGGAAGAAACTCCTCCCACCTCTGCCAGTGATTCAGGGACTTCTCAGTCAGATTCAGATGTTCCTCCTGAAACAGAGGAATGTCCCTCTATTACAGCAGAGGCAGCCCTGGACTCAGATGAAGATACTGATTATCTCCCAGTAGACAAAGCTGCAGGCAGTTCCCAGCATGGCACAAAGTCTGGCCAGGACCCACAACCTGCTTCCTTGGCAGACCCTCAGCCTCAGCCTCCACATCCAGATGTCTGTATGATGGATCCTGAAATGCTGCTTATTGAGCAGAACATGAACAGACTTGACAAGATATCCAAGAAGGACCTGAAGGATAAAAACAAAGCATCGAAGAAGCTACTGGGAAAGTCCAAGTCCTCCTTCCCGTACCAGAAAGCTGATAAACAATTACTTAGTCCCATGAAACAATCATCTGACAGATCTTCAAAACCAGGGATGGCTAAGAAAGAAAAACTGCTCAAGCCACCCATGGAAGACCGAGAGGAGGGTTCTCGAAGCGCCCATACCAGCTCTGGCAAGAACCTCATCAATGGTGTCAAAACTGGCCCAGGTAAGAATGAACAGAGGTACAGCAGAGATTGAGAAGGTTTGGATTTTCCAGTGGGATGATGATTTGGGCAGAGGAGGTGAGCTTCATCAACCCTTTAGTGCTTCTGAAAAGTCAGGCTTTTTGTCAGGGGTCTTTGTGGGGTCATAAGAATGAATGTAATACGCAGCAAAGAGGCTTGTCAATTCCCCCCCTTTATTAGCAATATAGGGCAAGTTACTACTTTCATTTTTATCCGTAAAATGTTTTAAACAGAATTAAATTAATTACAGGGACTAAACCAGGTAGATGCATCCTCCTTCCTCCATTGCTTTATCTGCCTTCCTGACTACTAATAGTGACACCAGTAAAACAATTAAAGGCTTTGTTTACGTGTCCAAGAGTTGAAGTTCACTGTCTCACCCTCCCAGGTACATGTGCAACTTGCAGTGTTGACAAAAAATATGCATTGCAATTTCTAGGTTCCCACTTAGAGTTAAGCCAGGGAGATGATTACTCTGAGCAGCAGCCTCAGTCTGGCAGATTGGGATTTCCTCTCTCCAGTCTCCTTAGCTTCTCATGAAAGCAATTTGTGAGGAAGAAATGCTCCCAAGGGTCCATCTTGGGGCACAGCAGCCTTCTCTGGACCCTGCTCTGGAATAGACTGTTCTTCAGTGGTGTGACATTATCTACTCCATCTCAGGCTGTCTAGCCAACTTTTCTCCCCTTCCCTAGAATGCCAACAGATCGTTTCAAATCTTCCCCACTTCTCTCTCCTACTTGCTAGCGCAGCCTCCCTTTTTCCTATACAGAAGTTGCCAGCTATGAGAAACTGTCATCTCTACTTATGCTAGCTGCCAGCTTTGGCTAATGAAAAGGCTGTGCATTTGGCTCAGGGTGTGGCAGGTGGCACCCGGGCTTGGGGAGTGCCATTCTCTCATAAACCCCCTTCCTTTTATGAGAGGTTGGGGTCATTTCCCCCCAGCCTTCAATTGTTTCATTGATACCTGCATGGCAGAGGGTATTCTTTGGCTCACTTCCAGATCCAGACAGAAAAATCAGCAACTTGGTTCTGTTTTCCTGATTAATTTTAACTGCAAACCTGTATAGTTGCAGAATTAGCATTAATTTGGTCAGCCTTCTCTTACAGTATTTCATCTTTTCTGACCAAACTGTGACTTGGTGAATTCAACCCTTGCAACTGAGTTGTTGGAGCCCATTTGGATGATGAATTCCTCCCAATGTCTTTCTTATTCATGCTCATTGACGTCCATGGAAATCCATTCCCACCTTATGGCCTTATGGAATATATTGAATATTCACCATACTGAAAATCTAAGCAAGGAAACACTTTTCACATTTCTTTGGGCAGGTTGACCACAAATAGATACTTTTCCTTTCTTTCCTTCTTTTAGGGTCTCTTTCCTTCTCTCTGGCTTTAAACTTGACCTTCTAAACTCTGGCTTTTCCTTTGACAGACACCCCAGAGGTGCATCTCCAATTCTCTGGCTGCTAGATAGCCAACTCTTCATCTGCCTTCCCATCTCATGGTGATATTCTTTTTTAAAAAACATTTTATTGAGTTATAAAATATTGTAAGATGCAAAATACAAAAGTAAACAGGAAAGCAATAGGGAGGAAGAGAAGTGAGGAAGGATAAGAAAAAAAAAGAAAATGAAGCACTGATTTCTGACTCTGTTGCAGAAAAATAAGCCATTAGCATTATCACAACTTTTTGTTTTTTCATAATAATATGAACATTTCTATGAAGATCTACCAATCTACTCGGTAAAACCCAAAGTCAAGTTTTCCACTTCAAGCACAAAGTTCAGAAATGGTCTCCATGTGGAAACAAAAGTACATATGTTCTTTTCTTTAATCAAAATAGTCAATTTTGCCATCCCAGCCAACTCCTTCAACTTCTGCAGCCATTCGTCCATAGTAGGAATCGAAGTGTCCTTCCATTTTTGGGCATACAATAGTCTTGCTGCAGTACTGTATGTAGTAACAAAGTTCTAATTCTGTCGAAAGCCATGGATTGCTTCTTGATGCCAGAGCCCAACCAAGAAATCGACAGAACTGCCTGGCAATTCACTAGGAAATTGCTGAAGCCTTCTCCTCCTCCCAAAAAAATCCAGAAAACCTTCCCTCATGCTTTTGCTGCCTTAGTTCCTGGCTGCCAATGAATCTCAACTGGACTAGGAAGTTTACAAGGCTAGATAGAAGGCTCCCCAAATTCCAATCAAAATAAATACAAGGTCCAAAATGTATCCATCCTTGTGAATTAAGCCAGAGATTACCTGGGACAAACCCATGTCCTAAATCCTACCCCAGGACATGGAAAGTGAGGTCAAAGACAAGGAAACTCCATACTGTACCCTGACCTTTAAAAACAGGATCCCTGGTCACAAGGAAGGTCATATACAATCACTGCCACTCCTTCCCATCAGCATGGCTTTGATGCTGTTGTTGAGAACCTGAAACCCAAAGGATCTCTAAAATATCACCAATATTGGCCAGTCAGGTTTGGTAACATCCTCCTGGTCCGCTCGCTACTCATCCATAGCCAGGTCATGAAGGGGCGGGGGGAGGGGGAGGATACAAACATCAGGCAAGCAGCACACCTTTGTCAGTCTATTTTTTGTACCTCGACATATTGCCACCTAAAAACCAATAAGAGTGATAGCCTTTTTGTGATGTTACATGCTCTTTATAAACTTGACAGCCATCTGTTCCCCAATCCTTAACACCCAAGGCTTATTCGCTGCTTTTCCTTGTGTTTTCCTGACCCTGCTCTTTGCAGCTCTGGCTTATTAAATGACAGTCTCTTTTCCCCTGTCATGGAATCAGAAGACACATGGACCTCAAGGATCTCTTCAGAGCTAGATCTTCATTATGGATGTACAAAACAGCTCATTGTCCATTCTCCAAAGTGGCAGCTTTCTCATAACATGCTTGACCCAAATAAATCAGTATTAATACTGATAAAATAGGCAGCTTCCACACAAGATGCTAAAATGAGTTAAATTATTTGGGTTTCCCTAGTGTATTTGCAAAGATAGAAAATGGGTTAACCAGTAAGCAGATTAAGCCCATACTGTGTGAAGATAGCTACCGTGATCTTGATGCTGCATCCAGCTTCTACTAGCGCTTAGACTGCAGGGCTGAGGACAAGATTAAAAAACGGAGTGAAAATTAGAGCCTAGAGCTACTGAAGAAAAATGGTTATTGGCAGAATAGCCTGGATATTTTCAGTCAGCTGGGTCCTGGTTAGCCCAAAGTGCTTTTTCAAGAGGCAACTGCACTTGTTCTTCTTTGAAGACATTTGGCTTCTCATAGAAGAAGCTTCTTTGGCTCTGACTGGATGGTGGGGAATAGAAGGATTTATATATTCCTTGCAGATGGCTGGTCATTTCCTTTCTTTTAGAGAGACATAGAAGCCACTTGGAGGTTTATCTGTGTCCCCAGGGTCACCTGACTCATTGAGAAGTTGGTACTGTGCTTTCTGCAAGATGTTTTTCTGCCCTATGTTCCTTCACCCAACAGCCTGCACACGGTGTTCAACAGTGAAGGGACACAGAGCAGAAAATATCCAGCAGAAAGCTCAGCTTCAAATTCTTAATGATTCAGCTGATCCTGAATTCACAGATTCAAGGGGCCTCAACGACACTGTAAAATAATACAAATGTCCAGCTGTCTGCAAGGAGCATAAATCCTTCCCTTCCCCACCATCCAGTCATTGCAGAAGAAGCTTCAAAGGAAAACAAGGAAGTCCAGTTGCCTCTTGAAAAAGCAGCTTCGGGCACTTCTTCCCTAGGCTTGAGCTTTATTTAGACTGTGGACTTATCTTTGTGTGAGCAGATGACTGCCTCTGCCAGGCTCTGAGTTTGTAAGGCCCAAGAGAGAACAGGAATTGGCCAGCCGAGATGTCAGTCTGAGGTCTGCATGCAGAACTAGGGCCTGCTACTTTCATTGGAAGCCAATTTCTCCCTTCTGCTCAGAGGTGTGAGAGAACTCTCACCAGGTTAGTTATACAAGATCCTTTGGAAAAGATGATGGCCTGAAGTTACCGTAGCTCCCAACAGCTCTGGAAGACGAAGACTTTCTGGGGATATTTGTGGAGGTAGACAGTCTTCTGGGCCTGAAGCAGTTTGGCTTAGGGTCTTCACAGGGCAGGGGGCTGAAAGGGTATCAAACTCGTTTGCTTACATTTTAAACATTGTACAAAATGTTTCAGGCATTTAGTGATCTTTCTGCTGAAAGTCCATGGTATACTTTTCATTGTTCCCAGCCAGAAACTGCTGAGCTATCCAGACAATTTCTCTGCTAGTCTCATAGGCCTGCAGCTAGGGATGGGCAAACTACCCTTCCCCAAAAATTCTGGGCTGCCAGTTTGAAGATTCCCCTGACATCTTCTACAGAAGCCTCCTATTAAAGTCTTCCTTCTGAAAGAAAAGGGACAGTTGGTGAATCAAGGCACCCAGGATCCTGTTGCTACTTCAGGACCATTCAGAAAAAAGAAGGCCTGGCTCTAAATTTGGCCTTTTTCTCAGGAAGCGCAGTCTTATTCAGACTCCTTTGCTTGATTGCCTTCTAGGAGACTAGATGGTCTATTTCTGTACCAGCAATTTATTTTTCTTTTTTATTGAAGTTTACAAATACAAAGATAAAAAAAACTAATACAAATGAAAAATATAAAAAGAAAAAAGAAAGGAAAACAAGAAGATATATAAAATAATTATTAACCTTGTCAAGACAAGTACAAACAATTTTAGCAACTTATTACTTTCTCTGACATTTCAACAAAAGACATCTATATCTCATCTCTTACCTTTAAACAAATTATAAAGCCTCATCATTAGGTTCTAGTGAAAAGTAGTTACCAGAAGTGACATCATCCATGTCTCCAATTTCATGCCAAAATGCATGAGAGCAAACCTTTAGTATCTGAAAGGAGCCCAGCTGAAGAGAGAGACCATCTGAGGCTTTTCAGGATTAGAGGAGCTGCCCTGCGATTTACTGAGCTGTCTCCTCCAGGATCCTATTTTGGAAGTATGGCCATAAGAGAATGGAAGCTCTGCTGGAGGAGCCCTTGATTTTTACTGCACACCTTATTAATTCCCTTGATCTGATCAGAACATCCTCCTGTGTGCATGATAAAAGCCAAGGAAGGCTGATGAGGCTTCCTTTTTAGACACATCTAGAAGTGAAGAGACAGCTGGCCACTTTCCAAGTTCATGAATATAGAAGGCCTCGCTAAGAGAATAATCTTCACAAAATCATACACTATTGGACTTTTCCCTCTTGGGTAGTTCACTTCCTTCTATGCAGAAATAAGGGAGAGCTTCAGGTGGATTCTTCAGTCTTATGGTAATCCATGCAGGGACAATTTCCTTGGATACCGGGAATCTGCTTGTGACCTAGGTTTCTTAGCTAAAGAAAAAAAAAATCAGATACAACAAAGAGAGTTCCTGTCTCCTGATACTGGAACTCAGAGCGTTTTCTGCATCTGAATGTTAGGAAATTAAGGTCAAACAAGAGGAATCAGAACACACACACCACATTTTTGTGGAGTTCAGAACAGCGGTGGAATTCAATTTTTTTTACTACCGCTTCTGTAGGCGTGGCTTGGTGGGCGTGGCTGGGTGGTCATGTGACTGGGTGGGCAGTTTCTGTAAGCAGGGCAATAAAGGTTAGAAAAAACACCAGAATGTTTCTTTCCTGCCGTCCTTACAGGATTAACCCTGTAAAGTGGAAAAAAGCAAAAGGAAATTTCTTCTAACAACCGGGTCTCCAAACTGCTTAGGAAATTTACTACCGGTTCTAGCAGGTTCACTAGAACCTGCTGAATTTCCACCTCTGGTTCAGTACCACAAGGTCTAATAATGGCTTTAAAGGTGGATCAAACAAATCCATGATTAAAGCTACTAATGGGCATAGATTATTTTCAGGCATAGTGATGGCATTAGCTAATGGAACACATGCATGTGAAAGTGCGCATGATAAGACCCCATGTTATTTAGCCATTTGAATTGTTACTGTTTTAGGGGTAGCTACATCTCTGACCAAATGTGCTTTTTGAAGAGACAATTGGTCTTTCTGGTTTTCCTTTGAAGACATTTCGCTTCTCATCCAAGAAGCTTCTTTGGCTCTGACTGAATGGTGGGGAATGGAAGGATTTAGGCTCCTTGCAAATAGCTGGTCACTTGCATCCTTTAAGAGGGTCATTGAGGCCACTTGGAGTCTGTGTCCTCAGGGTCACCTGAGTGGTGCAAATGGGTAGGGGAGCTTTCTAGGAACTATTTAAAGGACCGTGTTGTAGACTGGAGATAGATGATGTTGTATCCCTCCCTCCCCCTCTGATTAGAGAGGGCTGTTCCAGTTTGACATAGATGGCCTCCTTAATCCCTTTCAAACCAGCGATCCTCTGTCCAAAATATGGGCTTTGTTGTCATCAAAAGAGTGCCCTGTGTCTTTTAAATGCACATGGATTGCTGAATGTAGTCGTGATGGGTTTGTTCTCCTATGTTGTGCTATGCGTTTATGAAGTGTTGTTTTGTTTCCCCCATAGACAGATCTGCATGTGATTCACTGCACTGTACTACATATACCACATTGCTCAGTGTTTTATCCTTGGGGTGTTTTATCCTTGGTGTGGACAAGTCTCCACCTTAATATAGTCTTGGGTTTGAGTTTGTATTTATTTATTTATTTATTTATTCACATTTATATACCGCCCCATCTCCTTAAGGACTCGGGGCGGTTCACAGCAGATAAAAAACAAAGTACATAACAAATTTAAAAACCAATATAAAATCATTAAA
>JAEANM010003191.1:0-22858 GCA_017656035.1 Myanophis thanlyinensis
CTGAACCAGCCATGCTGGTTCAGGAATTCTGGGAGTTGAAGTCCACGAGTCATGAAGGAGCTGTAATTGCCCACCCCTGAACTAGGCTTTTCCCAGAGGCCATTGGTTTTCTTTCTTTAGAATAAGAGCTAATTCATAAACCTAATGGACAAAGACCATTAGCAGCAGTGTCCTCCACGTCCTTATTTCGAACCATCATATTTATGCCCATATTTGAGTGTTCTTAGGGATATGTTCTGAGAACTTTCTCAGATCCCTGCTCTGGATCCCCTGCTCTGTTGCAAATGTACTTCTGTGCTTACAGATCAAATGCATCTTTGCCAAGGCCTCCTTGGATTCTGCTGGCAGAAGGTACTGGCAACCATTCTTTGTGGAAGACCCTTTAGTTAAATTAGTATGGACAGTCAGGCATCTCCTATCTTCTTAGAAGAAACAAATAACAGCAGCTGACCTGAGGCTTACTGTGGGTTCTCCCCCAATGTATATTTATGTGGGGCTTCAATAAGGTCTGGAAAAAATTCAAACAGAGACTCTTAATATACAAAGAGGCAGAATTAATATCTCATATCTCCATTACAACAAACTCTCACGCCCTCCATTTAACATCCCTAAATGTTTAAAATTTATCTCTATGGAAAGAAACGCAAGCTTATGTAAAACAGCATGAAACCCTATGAGACAAAGAGATTTTGGTTTTTCAAGATGCTAAATACACAGTCAGTTATTCCATTCTATATAAGTCATATACATGAGCAGAGAAAAAGCAGAGCTTTTTATAACTGCCCAACTCTAATGGACTCTGAGCAGCATACCAAACCCAAAAATCCACATAAACAGATAAAAATCTTTAGTTTTTAACATTTTTAACTGTTTTTATTTGAATTGGTTTTATTGATTGATCAGCCGCTGTACTTATCTAAATTTTAATCTGGTTTTAATTGTTGTATATTTGTGTTTTTATTAGGCTGTACACTGCCTTGAGTCCTTCGGGAGGGAGGTGGTATAAAAATCAAATCAAATAAATAAATAAATAAAAAGTAAAACCACACAAACAGCATGGACTATAATGATTTTAAAAGCAGTGCAAATCAAATCAAATGTCCCTCTCCCCTCATACAATAATACAATAAGTAATTCCAGCCAATTCAGGAGTGTCATGAATAAAATATAAGAAATTATAAACCAGGAACAGAGAATATCAGTTGTATAATTGGTCCCTCTGATGAATTATAGAAGCTATTATATCTATACTTACTGTATGTGAACTAGACTATAATGTAGCTTGTTATTGTGGAACTTTCTTTTTTAATGTGTTCTGCTCTTTAACTAGCTTTGTCTGCTTATGCAAGTACTGAGGGGAAAAATAAACCCCAAATAATTGCTGATAAAGAGAGAAGTTATTCATAGTGTTTTCTTTTACATGAAATCATATAAAAATCCATTTGTTATAAAATCAAAACCAGTGGTCTATAAAACATAATGTACCACCATGTTTTGTGCTGATGGCATTAACAAAAGGAACAACAGTAACAGAAAGTCCAATATTTTGCCCCTTCCCAAATAAAAATGTTAAAATCTTATGGAGATGACATCTTCACAAGATCACATGTGATCGATGATTCTTTCAGGGAGACAACATCCTGTTATAAACTTGGATCATCCGCTGGATTTGTTCTCATCACTTTTAGATTATCCAGATCTAGTTGTTCCCAAATGCCTGATGGTTTTGAAAACTTGTTAACTTTTACCTGTCATTCTGCCTCTTCCCTTCAACTTTAAGGCTATCTTGCTGACAAAGTCACACAGCTGTCCAAAAATGCCAGTTCTGACTGAGAGCAAGGTTGTGTATCTTTTGCTCCAGCCTCATATCCAAACATGCTTGGGTTAGGCCTCTTTATTGCATCTCCTAATTGTTTAGATTTATGAGGTATCTACCGTAACTTCTAAGACAGCGTTGAAAATCCCCTGTTCTGTTTAATTCATTCCTTTTTTTCCCCTGGAGTTTATGGATCCAACTCAGCAAGTAAAACTGTGCTATTGCCAACATTCTGTTTCTTCTCCACATTGTAAGGCAGGTCTATGGAATGTATCCCCCCCCCTTTAAAAAAAAATAGAATGACTGCTGACACCTCCCTGCTTCATAATCCTTTCATGCAGACCAAGGTGAAGTAAGCAAAGAGGCATTGTTTTTGTACATCTCCCCAGACAAGAAGGAGCTTTTTCAAGAATTAATAAAAACATTCCCTAGTTTGGATTTCAACTGAGTAAGATCATTACTTTTTTTTTGTAGTTGCACAGCTTTTTATGTAGTATGATGGCAAAACATGGAATTATATTCAAATCTTCAAATGAAATCTTGCCCATAGAATATGAGACTAGCTTTGTAGACACCACTACGTTGCAAAGTTAATATCAAGAATAATGTAAACAAATCAAGGTATCAAAACAGGGCAGTCAGGTCTCTTTGGGCAGTCAGGGCAGTCAGCCAACCAATCCTAGTACTTGTCACTGCTCAGTAATCAGCACCACATCTTTATTTTGCATGTGTTGACTGTCGACAAAACAGAGATTGTGCGTATTGCTTTGTAACTGCATCTAGAAAACCACAGGTTGCCCATGACCAAGGTTGGCCAGCATTAAAAAGTGAAGACACTTGATGCTTCATAGTTTGGCTGAAGAGCAGGAAAAATAGCACTATTGAGAATTGGCAGTTTTGCCATTAAGTCTGATGAAACATAACACTCATTGACTTATGCAGTTGTGTGGTCTAGTCTGATTATATGGTTGTGGATCAAAAAATAAAACACAGGCTACGAACTCCTGATCTATTTTAACTGGAAGAAGTCATTTATCTTTTCAGATTAGACATATTCCCAGTCCTATCTAGAGCAGTCACAAATTGTACCTAAAGATTTCTCTTTGCAAAGTGCTCGCGTCTGGACCTATGTCACTTCCTCTAAACTCTGACATTTCTATTTTTCTCATGTTGATTCCCCAGTTCATTTTCTAAGCAGACTGATCTTATACTGCAACAGATGCATTGGCAACACAACATACATTCCTACCCTTATCAAAGAAAGGGGGGTGGGAGGATTCACATGCTCCCTTTTCTCTCCTTCCTTGCCTAGCAAATTTCTCCCTTCACTGATCAGATATAGCAGAGTTTTAGATTTTAAAAAGATGTCCTAAAAGGCCAACACTATCTTATTTTTCTTTAATTATTATTATCACTCCCCTTTAAAATAAGGGGAATAGCATGTAGATGAGCTAGCATGTAGATCCAGGAAAGAGGCCCATTTCTTTTCAATCTTTCAACACTTGGGATTAATTTCAGGCCTCTGATTATTTGGATTAATCATTTCCCCCCTCTTGTTTATGAGTCTTAGTTCTATCATATCCTTTCAATGATTAAATAATTTTGAATTGTTCATGAAACCAGAGTTCCACAGAGTATAAGATAAAAGTTTGTAAGTTATAAAAGTTTCCCGAGCAACATTTTTTTTTCATGCTGATGGGTGTCTTTTGGTCAAGTACAGCATGCTGTGCAGAATGATTTCTCCTTTGCAAATCTGGCAAGTCAAATTAGCCTGGCAAGGGCATGAAATGTAAATTGATGTGTACATATGGGTAACAGCATTAAACTCTTATCTTAAAAGAAATCGCTATTCTCAGCCAAGGTGACACACATTGTGAGTATTGTGTTTGGGAAGAAAGAGAGAAAGCATCAGACCATTTGATAATTTTCACTATAAATGGTAAAGACTCCAAACTCCAGCTTTCTTAAGAAGTTTTAGTCAACTTCAATTTGTATTCAGCCGAGAAAACATTCTTTTATTTTGACATCACATGCATCCCCTTTTATCACAGGGATAAAAAGTATCTTTTATCTAGACAGAATGCATCAAGTTGCAGAATGACTCAACAAATGAATCTATTCTATAAATTAAGCCAGAAAACAGAAAACTCTGAGCCCTGGCAGTGTCTAAATGTCAGGCCCAGGGTGCAGAGCAATAAACAATGATCTGCACTTTCTCAGTGTCAGGGCAGCTAACAGAAGAGATGGGGGTCAGCAGACTTGGTTCCTCCAGTAAGATTGCCATATTGCAACTTGGAGATCTTGCTGGTGTCTGCTTACCAGGAAGATGCAACTCCAATTTCTCCAGCCACGTTTTCTACTAGCTACACATCATTGTTCCCTGACTTCTGTACTGCTTTAGAGCAAAATAAAAAAACGAGCAGGCACAAAACAAAGCAGTATTGGGCGAAAGAGGGAAGATCCTTATAGGCACGTGCCATACTTTATGTCGTGTTTCAGACAAAACCATACAATGTTAAACCAAAGAACAGAATGTTGATTAACTAGCATCAGTTCTTTCCAGCTGGAAGAGAAGAATGGTAATTCCTTATTTGTTTTGAACGCAAGCTTTGCGCAAAGTTTGGAAAAAAAATATCATCTCTAAGTGTGGTCTTGCTAGCCTTTCAGCTTGTAGAGGTCTCACAGGCAGAACAGCTGCTGTGGACTCAAAAGGAATGAATCAATTTCTCTGTGTTTGTAATGGGATTTTCCAGAGATTGTGATTTTGGGGATCATGAATATGAGTAATTGTAGGATGATGTCTCTGAATATGGATTTTGAGTAAGCTTTGGTGATTTAGGAACATATGCAAAGAAGGAAGGGGACCCAGTAACAAGGAAAAGAGTACAGTCGAGAGGGAAATGATTGAACGGTAGGGAATATGATGCAAGGCACATGTTAGACTTGGAGCTAAAAGGACTGGATTCAAATCCTGGATGAACCACAAAATTTGCTTAATTGCCTTGAACAAGACATCATTTTTCATTCTTACTAGATTGTTTTGAGGACTGGAGGCTATAAAAACTTGGGCTTGAAAAATGTTTTATATAAAACAGCCAATAATTATAATAATAAATCAGGGTTTCTAGAATTGACACAAAGCCTGCAGACACTAACAGGCCTTGCCTCTGGAACATTATTTACTGGTTGGGAAATTATTTAGGCCAGTAAACTGAAGGCAGTTTTCACAACCTGTCACCCACTAGAGATGCTGGAACAACTTCTAGAATTCTGGAAGTGGCCGATGCAATATATCTTGAAGTCAGGAGGCTGGAGAAGGCTAATCTAACCTAAGGCTTAACTAGAAAGTGTCACATACGTTGTGTCTTTTATGTTCAACTTCTACTTTGCAAACATATTTAATAATCAATATAATGATAATCAATAGCTGGCACATTTTTTGTTAAAATTGTCTTGAAATAGTTTTAATGCACAAAACAAATAGGCTAGCTGGATGTATAGTTCATTCTATATAGCTGTTACTATATACTTCACATTCTTCACAGCTCACAATAAACTCCTGCATAAGGAAAATTAGCATGCTCCATGGGGAAGCTCTAGCTGCCATTTATCAAAAACCCCATCCGGGCCCAAATTTCCTTACACATTCTTTTAATTGAATCTATTAAGTTGAACGTTGAACGTCTTTTATCAAATAGTAAAATGGCATCAAATAATATGTCTGGTGACAGACAAATACATCCGTATAAGATCAAATAGAAACTAATTAAATATTGATCTTTGCTAAGTGATAGAAAATGTGGCAGCAACCACCTGGAGTTAGACAACTTTCCATCTTGTAGTCTAATGCCTGGGCCAAGGAATGGAACCTGAATTTCAAAGCAAAACAAAACAGCTAATTGACATCCTTTGCAAATGTATTTACCTTAAAGCTAGAAGAAACATATTCTCATTTATTTCTCCCAAAGTCTATTGCAGTGATGGCTAACCTTTTCTGGACCAAGTGCCCACAGTGCGTGCGTGAGGGCACAAATGTGTGTCGTGTGCCCCAAAATGCAATGTGCGTGTGGCCCCTGGACATGTTCCCTGATCCCCATGCATGTGTGCATGGCCCCCCTCATGTACCCCCACACATTCCTGTGCCTCCTGCATGTGCCCTGCCCCTCATGCATGTGCATGTGCCCCCCTGCGCATGTACTCACCCCCTGCATATGCCCCACCCCCACATGTGCTGCAGAGACCCAAAGAGCAACTGGCTAGCAGGAGGCACACGTGCATGTGTGGCACCGCTGAACTGGGTTGACAGCTCATGTGCCATCAGAGAGGCCATAGGTTCACTATCATGGTCTATTGCAAATTCATGGGTCAGGGCAGGGGTGGGAAGGGGAGAGTGGGAGAGACACACATAAGAAGATGCATCTTTTTTTCCCCAATCCAACAGTAGCATGTAGTATGGCAACACTGGGGTTAACCTTCCTCCCTCTCCCCTTTTCTTTCTATGTGCCTGAAGACAAATATTCTTTAAAGTAATGTATAGGAAGAGGAAGAGCTGGAAACGAGCAGCTACAGTTAAGGAACACTGAAGGCCGCAGGTACAGGTATGTCTGTGCTGGCCCTGATAACAGCCCTGGAACCTCATTTTCTGCCTATTGGAGTTGTCCAGAGACTGAGGCAGACTGTACCAAACAGACTCCTCCGTGAGAAATAACTACATTGCCCCAGATTCCATAGGCAAGACTTTACTCTCCATATACCCACACCCCACACTTTCCCAGTCCATCCTAGAGAATTCCTGTAAAGCTATTGGATTAAGTTTCAAAGATGAAGGCAGCAGAGGCAATGCTTTGATAGTGCTGTTTAGGACAACTGTGGAATGTTATGGGCTTTTTCCATAGCTGTTTCTTCTCAAGATTGCTTGCAACAGCAGAATGATGCAACAGCTTAAACCTAAGCCCTCAGTCGCTCCAGGCAAGGACAGGTAGACTGAGGAGCAATTTTGGAATGTTTGGCCATAAATCGTGCTGCAGACCTCTAGCATTCTGATGGCTGCATCTCAGCCAAAACAAAGATAGCCCACTGTATTGGAGTTCGGCTTCTAGCTTGTTCTTGCTATCTATTCTTTCAACTGCAGATGTTGACATACTCCATTTATAAACTGAATGGGATATCAGGAAAATGGAAAATGCTTTCCTATGCAGGCTGGCTGGGAATTCTGGGAGTTGAAGTTCTGACACATCTGAACATCACCATTTAGAGACAGTTGTCATAAATCCAATATCTGCAAGATTATAGACCATAAATAAATAATTTTAACGCTACCCTGAGTTTGTGGATTGAATTGCTTTTAGCTGCTTGCCTCATAAATATTGAATCCTGCAGCCTGGGTCAAAAACTGCTGGTGTTAATATATGTTTCTAGCACATAGTGGCTGCATGCAGGCCATCCTTGGAAATGTGATTTGGTGAATCATTTGGAAACAGCCATTGATAATTGGATGTCTGTTAGCAATTAGTTCTGCCATAATGGTGGTATTTTAGCAAAAAGAGCTGTGAGCCAGGAGACCTTTGGTCCATATCTTTCTTCAGCCACGAATACACTTGTTGCTTAGGCAACCAAGTTTATCTTTGTCTTCAATCTACAATAGACGGGGATAATAGCACTGATCTTCCTTACAGCCTCTGCTGCTAAGATGAATGAAGTTGTATATAGTGTACATATAATACATAAAATGCACTATAACACTTAAAATGTAATACATTGTTAGTGCAACATATTATGGGGTTGAACCCTTAGGACACAAGTTCATGCTAGAATCTTATTCAGTTTCCAATTGACATTGTAGGACTGTACCAAAACCACTGCAGAAAATGCCCTCAAAATAATGATGCTATGATGAATGAGAACCATGCCAACATAAAGCCATGCTCTTAATCCAATTCAGAGTTTTATAAAATATGTCACTTTTAGATAATAAACAGCTGTGGTTTTATTTTCATGGTTGCTTCTGAAGACACAAGTTTAAAACTGGAGCAGTACAACGTTGCAGTCTCTTGTGTACTTCTTTTGAAAAGCAAGATGAATATTGTCAATAGAGTTCAGATGTTAGTAATGGCTTTGTGCTATGGTTTCCATTATGGCCTAATATGCAAATTCTTATATTTGAGACTTTTGCAGACGTGACAAAATGGTATAAAAGCTTTATTAGTTTAATTTTATATATCAGATTGCTGTCAGGTTGCTGTTAAAAAATTTGGCCACATGATTAGTAAAATAACAGTAACCCAATGAAATCTTCAGAGTTAGGAAAGACATTTGTAATTGACCCAATTGATAGAGAAACCAATCTTCCTTGCCTTATTCCCTCCAGTTACAGTATGGTGAGATGACAAACCAATGTTCCTTGCCTTATTCCCTCCAGTTACAGTATGGTGAGATGACAATTGTCCAAATATCCTCCTAGTTAAATTTCCAAGGCTGAGAAGATTGTAGACAATGGCAATTCTGTGACAAGGCATACATCACAATTATAACCACAAGAAGTAAGCATTGAAAGAGTTATGAAAGGCTAAGGTAAAGGTTTCTTCTTTGTAGTCATGTTCAACTCTAGGGAGTGGTGCTCATCTCTGTTTCTTAGCAGAGACAGTCAGTGTTGTACTTCAATGGTTGTGTGGCCAGTATGACATATGCTGAGGTGCATAGAATGCTGTTATCTTCCCACCAAAGTGGTGCCTATATATTACTTGCATTTGCATACTTTTGAACTGAGCGGAGAAAAACAACGGGTGCTCACCCCATTGTATGGCACTCAAGTCTCAAACCTGGGCTGTCAGCTTTCCATTTGACAAGCTCAGTGTCTTTAACTGCTGAGCTGTCACACTCCCATTTGATCAGGTTGTTCTACTTATTCAACGAGCTACTAAACTAAATGTCATATTAATTTCTGATATTTCTCCTAGTGAAAAGTATAAGATGGCTCACAATTTTGCTTTCTAAGAACTAACAGGCTGCAGAGTCCTGACAGCCTTATGCAGCTGTTCCATATCACTGTTGAAAACAGCCAGCCAGCTGCTGCCTTTGATAGGGATGTAGTGTTCAGAAACCATATGGGATACAATCCATGCTGATAGCATAGGAGATCAAGCCCAAAGCCCGTAACATCTAACACAAATACATGAGATGATGGGGGATGGGCAGATTTTGACCAAATTAATCTCTGTTTTATAAATCAGAGTGTTGAGTTAAGGTCACAAGGTCACTTTAGCAACAGCTTTTTGATTCTTTCAGACATTGCAGAGATCTGATGCTTTGCTTTTGCTCTATCAACAGCCATTTGTGAGCAATGCAGATAACAATGCTTTGATGGTTCAACTGATTGTTATAATTGCTAAGGCAGAATTATTAGTTCCAGAAAGGTCCTGCTCCTCCCTCCCTCCATGCTCTTTTTGCCAATTCAGATCACGCTGTGCATCATGGAACAACCTATTGAAGTATAAGACATAGGCATGTCTTCTCTTTAGTTGAAGTCACATTATTGTAACTTACAAATCTGTACCATGTGCACACTAGGGAGAGAGGCTAGAAGAGTCTAATTAACAACAATCAGAATGCAGAAGCCAGACTTCTCCTAAAGTAAATTCAAAACGTTTATTCCAGATGACTCTAGAGGCTGGCAGTTAAAGGCAATAAATACAGACTGGATTTCATAGTGTACAGAGTAAAATGTTCATTTATTCATAATATCACTGTTATGATCTGACATTACCAAAAGGGATATTGCAACACAATATCTGAGTTATGGAGGGCTAATAGTATTTTCTTCATCCCTGACTGAAAGAGAGATGGCTTCATTAATCAATCTTGGAGACCAAAGAAAGTAAAATGATAGATGGGTTCCTAAAGAGTGTAGAAGGCCTATGCCCCACCAGAAAATGAATGATCAATTCATAGTGCAAGCATGGAAGAACTTTGGTAAGATGCTTGAATTCATTATAATTCTTACAAACAGCCACAGTCCTCCCTTCCTCCTTATCAGTCCTGTGCTCCATCATAAGCCAGATGCAGAGAAAGAAGGCATTCCTAGAGAAAAGCAATGGCAATGTTAAGAACCTAACATGAAAAAAGCATGAAGAATGCTAGTATATGTCAAGAATTTTGCTGACCAAAAGTATGTTGACAGCCTGAGCAACTGAACAGAATGGTAATATAGGAGAGCAGTCTGGCTGAAGTTAGTTTCAAAACTGAGCTGGGCCACTATCTTTATTGAAACCACCTGAAGTTAGGAAATCTACTCTTGTGCGCTTCATAACACAAGTGTAAATGAGAGCAATGTTAAAGACAGGAATGATCAAATATGGCCCTTGCGCTAGGCATAATTAAGCTTCCTCCTGGTTACCATTTTTGTTCTGTCGCAACTGATTGGTGATTTTTATCTCTCCAGGAACACTCCTTTTCTCAATCCAAATGTTCCCTTCCTTGCCATCACTTATACTTAATACAAACTGGGATGATGTTCATCATCCTGTCATTATTGCTTATTTTTATTACATTAATGCAAAACAAAAGATCAAAAGTCTTTTTTTAAGCTTCTTTAATAACCCTGCTAACTAGTCCTGGTTAGAATAAAAAGAAAATACTCTTGATATAAAAACAACAAAAATATTTTTCAGGTGGAGGCCAACTGCCTTATGATTAAGCTGCACTTTTATTGCATGTCATTAGAGCAAATTATTCTTTCATCATTCCTGTCACCTATCTCCTCCTACTTATGACTATAACTTTTTTGCTTGTATCCTTACAATTTATATTGTTTATTGTTTCCTAGTATGCTTATTTGTACCCTATAACTATAATTAAGTGTTGTATCTTATGATTCTTGAGGAATGTACCTTTTGTATACTGAGAGCATATGCACAAAAGACAAATTCCTTGTGTGTCCATTCATACTTGTCCAATAAAGAATTCTATTGTATCTAAAATGACAGCAACTTGTAGACATTTTTCCTTCCTATCAGCTTGAGAACCTGCCCGCAAGAGATCACAATGTTCTCTTTTTGTCCACCAATGATGAGAAAGATCGGGGGCTGTTCTGACACCCCATAAGCATGGCTTCCTTTAATAGGTTACAAGGTATTCTATAAAACATTGCCATGTACTATACAAGAAGAAAGATTTGCTTGGATTTGCAAGAAGTGCTTCTATGCCAACTTCCTCCAACATGTTTTACAACTGACCTGCAAAGAATGTGTGTCACTGAATAGGATATACAGCCCTGGAGAACATAAAATATAGCTACGTTGTTTAATAATCTCTCATCGGCAAAATCCACAAGGCAAAGTGAAGGTGATCTTACCGAGATAAACTCCATCTAGTGTGTTAGAAAGAACAGCTTTGCTACTTTCACTGGTGGAATATTCTTATAAATTCACTCAGTTTGTCAGAACTGTGCACAAGGGGTCATTTAATGTACTGACAACAGCAGCGTGCAAATTCTTCAGCCTTTGGCCACACGCTAAGCAAACACTCTGGATAATTTCACAGTCAGATTAAAATGCCAGAGTGATCACTGATGGTGCAATCAAAATGTGCTCATTAATTTATTAAGTTTATTCTCAGCAAGCTTGGAGACATCAAAAAGTTGAATTTCTAAATGACACCGGTAAGAAGATGTGGCTACACATAGTTTCAAATCAGGTTAGGGTTGCAAGATAATTGTGATTAAGATGATGTCAAAACAGCTATTCCACAATTTCTAATTGTAGAATTAGAAAGTAATCTAAAAGATCTTCTGGATGCATTTAACGATGGACACAATTGCACACAAAAATGTGACTCAGTCTAGAAGTCATGCAATGCCTTGTTTTGCAATGCCTATTCCATTCCAGATTTATAATCAAGTTGTTGTTTTGTACTTGGTAATTGACAATCATGGAAAGTTACAGACCTAGATGATTTAGATAGAATTTGCATACCAAGCACTTAGACACCATCAATATTATATTATATACACATCTTTGCATCCCCATGTACAAAGCAGTAATTATCTAGCCTGCTTTGACATCATGGAATATTTATTAATTAATGCATTTCTCAGATACACATCGTTAAAGAAACAGTCCTATTTATATCTCAGTTTGTTGCACATAAATATCTACTCATTGTATCTTGCTTGTGACATGGAACAATTACCAGAATTAGAAGGCAGTTGCATTTTAGACATATTAGAACAAATAAATTGGTTGGTTGTAAACAGGCTTTTTAGAAAGAATTCTGGTAATACTCATACTCCTTACCAGACTAAGAGGATAAAGATTGTATACTGCATGTAAGGTTCTATAAATGCATCTGTAAACAGGAAACAATAACAAGTATCATCAATAAATAGAAAAAATAGCTTCAACAAGTGCAAAAGCCAATAACTTTTGGGAAGAAAAAAAAATTCTAATAAGCACCATAAATGAATGTTTCATCAAAACCAGTCGAAGGCTAGTAAGATCACAATAAGAAAATCCTCCCAGTTTAGTACAATTCCCAAGGCTTGCCCATAAAAAAAAAAGCCACCCCATAACTGGTGAGAAGGACACCTTTCCCTACACCTCTCCTCCCCAAATATTTAGAATTTTGACAAAATAAACTCAGCTAAATTTGCTGCCAATCATGGCTATGATATTCATTATTTATCTATTATCCATCAGTCAGCCAAGACAGAAAATCAAAGCCATCTTCAATTTGCTGGGTAGTAGCCCTCCTGGTCTCATTCTGATGGTTGTCCCAGCTGACCAGAATACTAGAATAACAGAGTTGGAAGGGACCTTGGAGGTCTTCTAGTCCAACCTCCTGCTCATGCAGGAAACCCTATGGCCTATACCATTTCAGAGAAATGGATGCCTAGTCTCTATTTCCTATTCCTATTTCTAATATCTCCAATTCCCATTCCTTTGTCTATTATACACATTTATAAAAGTATAGATTTTTTTTTTAAAAAAAACCTCACTGACAGTGGTGGAATTCATTTTTTTTACTACCGGTTCTGTGGGTGTGGCTTGGTGAGTGTGGCTGGCGGGTCAAGTGACTGGGTGGGCAGTTTCTGTAAGCAGGGCAATAAAGATTAGGCTAGAAACAACACCAGAGTTTTTTTCCTGCCTTCCCTACAGGATTAACCCTGTAAAGTGGAAAAAAAAGAAAAGGAGATTTCTTCTAACAACCGGTTCTCGGAACTGCTTAGAAAATTTACTACCGGTTCTAGTGAACCTGCTACAACCTGCTGAATTTCACCTCTGCTGCACACCTACTGGATAAGTATGTAGCATGAATGCGGGGCAGAAGAAATAGCATAATGAGGCAGAAAACAATATCTTAATCAAAAAACTATCCATAAGGAAATCATAACTCCATCATGATGACAGAGAAACAGCAGCCAACAAATATTTTTGTTACCTAGCTGGGTAATGAAATGTCTGCAAGAAAAGAATCAGGCTCAGAGAACACCAAGAATCCAACAGTGATGATATGGCTAGAGTTGCTTAATTGTTATGTTCATTTTAACTGGCTGCATTTTGTCCTGGAAGGAAGGAAGAAACATCCATCAGCTACTGAACCTATATACTCGTAGTCCTTGATTTACAACAGTTCGCTTAGTGAGCATTCAAAGTTACAATGGTACTGAACAAAGTGACTTATGACCCTTTTTCACACTTACAACCATTGTGGCATCCCCATGGTCATGTGATCAAAATTCAGATACTTGGCAACTGACTCATATTTACGATGGTTGCAGTGTCCCATATCATGTGATCACCTTTTGCGACCTTCTGACATGGAAAAGCCAGATTCACTTAACAACCATGTTACTAAACAACTGCAGTGATTCACTTAACAAGTGTGACAAGAAAGTCATAAAGTGGAACAAATTCACTTCACAAATGCCTCGCATTAACAGAAATGTTCAGCTTACGTAATTGTGGTCGTACGTCGAGAACTACCTGAAATATGAGGAGCTCAAAAGATGAAAAAGTAAATATATTTAAGGGCACTAGCCCATAACTGCTGTTGCTTCTGATTTGAATGTCATGCTAACTTTCAGTGTGCTATGCAAATACTTAACATACCAAGCGACGTGTGATACTTATTCCAAAGAATCTGAGGTCATTGGGGAATGACATTGATACTGTCATCGACACTGTGAAATGTATTTAGTTTCAGCGCAGTCCCACTGGCATTAACACATGTTGTAAGAGTTGTGAGAAAGTTTTTTCTTTTCTTTTTTTTTTTTGCTCATTGCCTTTGCTAATGAGATCTGAAATTTCGGTAAGCCACATGCTTCCACCCATTTCGGATCCCACTGAAAGCCAAGGTTTCCGCATGCACCTGACAAGCAACAGGGTTTTCCTGTGTGCCGCAGATTTCTCCAGCCTGGTGCTCTCCAGATAGGTTGGATTAAAACTGTCATTGTGTTTATTGTTCTATAGGCAATGGATCACTCAACCCTCCAACAGTACAGCAAACTAAGTAGGGCTAATCCCTCGCAGGAAACTGGAACATTTTGCTGTTCACGATAAGCCTGCACTGTAATGTACCGCGCAGGTGCGACTGAAGTCTCCACTCCGGTCCACCCGCAAGAACTTTGGACCTGACAGCTGATTGGCTGTCAGAGGGACGCTTCCCATTGGACGAGCCACCCAGCCAATGGGAAGCACAGAAAGTGACATCGCGGCAAAATATAAAAAGCCGCAGCTTGCTTTCCTCCTCCACTTACAACCAGTGCTGAAAGCTCATCGTGAGGGCTAGGAATTAAAGGGACCCCTCGCGGTCATTTAGACTAACCTCGCGTCTGAGTTTTTCTTACCCGATTTTGACTGGGTTTTCGGCTAAAACACGCACATACAGCTTTAAATAAGGCAACAACACAATATATTTTTGTCCTTGGTTGCCAAATAAATCATCAAGACATAGAATTAACAGGACTTCAACAGGCACAAGGAAATGCAGTAGCCCCACATGAACTAGTACTACATAAACTGCAACCTATTGGAAAAGTGAGAAGAAGAAAGGTTTACCCTCCTCTCCCTGATGTTGCTGTGCATCTCCCCATTTTTAGTAGCAATAATCCTTAGTTACTCATGTCTATGGAAATTCTCAGTCATCCAGGTCGTGGTTGCCCCAAAGGTGCTTTTCCCAAAGGCAACTGGACTTTCTTTGCTTTTCTTTGAAGACGTTTTGCTTCTCATCCAAAAACTGCTTCTGCTTCTGACCAGAACAGAAGCTTCTTGGATGAGAAACAAAACATCTTTAAGGAAAAACAAAGTCCAGTTGCCTTTGGAAAAAGCACCTATGGGACAACCTGATATACTCAAGTTTTTTTTTTTTTTAATTTTCTTGATCTCTGGGTACGGAGTGGGAAGGAAGAAAGGACGATACAATAAGGAGATAGCTTTCTTGCCTCTTTTGCAGGGGCTGACATTTTGAATTTGTTGAAGAATGTGTGATGCCAGAGTATGCCAATATGCCAAGGGCTTACGCAAGCAGTTGGCTGGGTCAACTATGTTGTGTAAACATAAGCAATGATAGTAGATTGCCCAAAGGCTAACACAAAAAAATTGGCGCACATTCTACCTAACTGTCACAATTTTTTCCTTTAAAGGTAACATAGGAATTTCTGGCAAGCAAAAGGAGGTTTTGATCTGTGATCTCTGATTCTAGCATGAAAATTTCTACAGTGATTGATTCCAAAGAGCTGCTCTAGCTTGAATACTGCAGTTGTATAAGAGCCTTGGTGGCACAGTGGTTAAAATGGAATACTACAGGCTAATTCTTCTCACAGCCTGGAGTTTGATCCTTACCGGTTCGAAGTTGACTCAGCCTTCCATCCTTCCAAGGTTGATAAAATGAGGACTCAGATTGTTGGGGGCAATATGCTGACATATGTAAATTGCTTAGAGAGTTTGATTTAAAGCACTAGGAAGATGTACATAAGACTAAGAATGCTTAGCTATTACAAATATGATGACTGGTGTATTCCTGCCCCGAGGCCCAGTGTTAGCCTGTTTGTCCGACAAAAAGATTCTATGCTTTAAAAACTTTCTGCTAACTTTTCTGCCTTTTCCTTTCTTTTTAGCTAATCAAGCTATTTTTATTTTGGAATGTGTACATAGATCTGAAGTGAGGATAATAAGATACTTCTTGGTTAAATAGAGAAATTTGGAAAAGGAACAGTGTGACCCTTAACCATGATTTCCCATCATTTTAAACAAAGCTGCCAGTTGAGGTATCTTGATGGAAACATGAATGGAGCAGGTTTTTTATTACTTCTGCTGATTAATTTTTTTTTTTTTTACATAAGGATGAGAATTGCTATAATGACATGGAAGGTCTATAATCTGCTTTGGCCAACTTTGCAGAAACTTTATATAATCAAGAAACATTCTTGCTATAAGCAAATGAACAATTGTGCAAATGCTTTAAAAATGTGCTTCACAGCCTGTAGGAGAATGTAGAAGGACTCTCTCTTTGAATCAGGAAAGCAGTTTGCAAGCCTGGAAAAAGATTAGCTATGCAGGTGCATTCATGAAGAGACAGCCACAAGCAATTTCCAAGCAACTTAAAACGAAGACACAACAGCTCTGATGATTCAAAGAGCTACTCTGTACACATTCCTGCATGTTGTGGAAAGCCTTTGAACAGTCCAAATGAAGAAGCATCCAGACAAATCTATTCAATTTAGCTCATCAAAAACTGCATATGATAAAATGAAAAGGCTTGCATTATGGAATGTTTGGTGTGAATATGGAATCAAAGTTTGGTTGCCAAATATATCTAAAGTAAGGCACATAGAATAAATTGAATGCTGAGCATTTAGTTTAACGGAGACTAAAACATATGAAGAACAGTTGCAGGATGTGGGTATGGCTACTCTAGAGAAAAGAAGGACTAGGGGTGATAGCAGTGTTCCAGTATTAGAGGGGATGCCACAAGGAAGAAGGGATCAACTTATTTTCCCAAAAAACAGAGGGTGGGACAAAAAACAATGGATGGAGACCAATCAAGGAGAGGAGCAACCTGGAATTAAGGAGAAATTTCCTAACAGAACAATTAATCAGTGGAACAGTTTGCCTTCAGAAGTTGTGGGTGTTTCCATCACTGGAGGTTTTTTAAGAAGAGGCTGGACAACCAGTTGTGTGAAATGGTATAGGGTCTTCAGCTTGAGCAAGGGGTTGGACTAAAACAGGGGTGTCAAACCCGATCGCATTGTGGGCCATATCATGACTCATAGGGATTGTTTTTGCCCTTGAGGCTGGGGTGGGTATGGCCTACGTGGGCTGTATCTAGCCCACAGGCCGCATGTTTGACATGCCTGGTCTAGATGATCTCCAATATCCCTTCCAGCTCTGTTCTATTGTGAATTCTAATTTTCAGTTTAGTTTTAATTAGTTTATATTCATCATGGAATATTGCTTCATAATGTTTTAGATAAACATGCAAGGAATGCTGTAACAAGTGTGTGGATTATAAATATAAATATGCTATGTACTTTTGTGTGCAGATGGGTCACATTGTGAAATCCTGAATAATCTGCAGTAAATGTCAGATACGTTGTAAGATGCACCAAGAAGAACGAATCTGAAAATGAATACATCAAAGACCAAGGTAGTTGTGCTTGACATGGAAAATGGAATAAACAATCCCAAGTTGACCATAAATGGTGAAAAGCTAGAGCAAGTAGATGAATTTGTGTAACTTGATAAAATGTTTCCTAAAGAACAGAAAATGGATGGAGAATTTTTAAGAAGTGCATATGCCACAAGAAAGATATATAGTAGCATTCATTCCTGTAGTGAGCAATGAATGTTTGTCCATCCAAATAATAATAATAATAATAATAATAATAACTGTGTATAAGAGAAGATTTCCACACTGAAAACACAGTTTCCACACCCTTCTGAAAAGAGAATTTAGGAGAAGTCTGGTCTGCCTTCTCAAAGAATCAGGGTTTTCCTCATTATGTCAAAAGCATAGAAGGAAGACAGGAGGAAAGGCAAATCTTCAAATTATCTATAAATCAGTTCTGCATTTCAAAGTTAAGTTACTGCTGGAATTCTTGCGTATTACTGCCTCATCCTATTAACCCAAGCTCAGAGAGAATGTTTCCTTGCTATCTTTTTCTAGGCAGATCTTACATTGATTCTAGGAAGAGGTCTAATTTTTCTCCTATGGAGGCAATCTTGTATTACCATTTTAGATGCAAGTTCCAAGCTTTCTTGGAACACAGCAGAGTGCTGAACAGGTCATCGATGACTTATTGCACTATAAGACTCAAGTGGATTTGCACCAAAAGCGAGTAGGTGTCCTATCTAAAATAAATATTTGCCTTATGCTGTCTTCCAGAAGATAACAGAGTAAATTCAATTGTTTGCTACTACCAGTTCCTTCAATAATACTCCTTCCTACTCCTGGTATTTTATCTGATAAACATGATGAATGTCCAGAAAGATTCACAGCTTTCATCACCCAGAATGAGTTATATATCTGCTTGAGATCTAGTGAATTTTCCACAAAATATTTTCAAGTAGGATTTATACATTTATAAATGGATTCTTGACAGAGGTCCAAATTACAATTACAATAATAGCCATGTGTTGAACAATTATGCAGACTTTATGACTGAATCAAGCTTGTTTTTTAATGAATCTGCCAAGAGTTAAATGTAAAATGTGAACATTATAAATGTGCAAGTTAAATTCAGAATGCAAGTGCATATAGCTGATGTTCATCTTAACACAATTAATGTTGAGCTAGTTGACTTTATTTTTATATATATATCAAGGTTTTTTAAATTTATATATACTTATTGTGGCAAGTGAAAAGTGAACACCGGGAAAGCAGCAGGTCCAGACGGTATCCCAGGCCGCATCCTCAAATCCTGCTCTGACCAACTTGCTCCAGTGTTCATGGAGATATTCAATCTCTCTCTACTCAAATCAACAATCCCTACATGCTTTGAACAGTCCACCATCATCCCCGTCCCCAAGAAACCACATCCCACTACCCTCAATGACTATCGCCCCATTGCCCTAACCTCTATAATAATGAAGTGCTTTGAGCAACTAGTCAGAAACCTCATCACTTTCTCACTATGGACACACTGGACCCCCTACAGTTTGCCTATCAACATAACCGTTCAACAGATGATGCCATTTTCCACCTCCTCCACACCTCACTCACTCATCTGGATACTGGAAAAGGAAGCTATATCAAATGCTCTTTGTGGATTACAGTTCAGCATTCAACACCATAATCTCCTCCACACTGACTGGCAAGCTGAAACACCTGGGCCTTTAGCCCATCCCTAAGTCAGTGGATCTCCAACTTTCTAACTGGTTGGAGTTAGGCCAACAGGTTGTAAGGTTGGGCAGGCATGTCTCATCCACACTCACCCTCAACACCGGAGCCCCACAGAGCTGTATTCTGAGCCTCCTACTATACTCCCTATACACGTACGACTGCATAGTCATTACAGACTCCACCACCATCATTAAATTTGCTGATGACACTGTTGTGGTTGGCCAGATCTCTGATAACAATGAGATGGTCTATCTAAATGAGATTAAGAACCTGGAGAGCTGGTGCCAGAAAAACAACCTCCTCCTCAATGCCAGCAAGACAAAGGAGCTGATAGTGGATTACAGCACAAAACAGAAAAGAACATACCAGACCCCCATCATCAACAATAACCCAGTGGAGAGAGTGGACTGCTTCAAATACCTAGACGTCCACATCTCGCAAAACCTAACATGGACCCGACACATCAACACCATAGTGAGAAAGGCCCTATACCACCTCAGACAACTGAAAGACTTCAGACTGCCCCCAACAGTGCTCTGAAACTTCTAATCCTGTATAGTAGAAAGCATCCTGATGGGCAACATCACCACATGGTTCAGGAACAGCACTATACAGGACAGGCAAGCCCTACAGAGGGTGGTGTGCATAGCAGAGTGCATCATCTGCACTAAGCTCCCTGAACTGCACTCCATCTACAACAGACAATGCCAAACTACAGCCAGGAAAATAATGAAGGACCCCAGCCACCCCAACAACAGACTGTTCACCATGATGCAGTCAGGAAAGCACCTCCGCTCCCTGAAAGCCAACACAGAGAGACTAAGGAGGAGCTTCTTCCCACAGGCAATACGGACTCTAAACCAAACCACAACAAACCCAGGACTATAAAGTATTCCCATAATCTACCTCTCTCAAGCACTCTCTAACTTATTCTCCCTCCCTGTCTATACTATTCTCTTGCCCTACTACCTACGGTTGCGAGCATACACATTTCACTGCATTTCGTACCATGTATGACTGTGCATGTGATGAATAAATTTTGATTTGATTTGATTTGATTTGAATGCAGTGTGTCATCTGGACATTTCATTTTACAAAAAAGGAAAAAACAAAATAACATATATTTATAATAATATTAGTAATACAAATAATCATAAGCAAATTTACAGTTACATGGCTTGTTTGTGATTGAATCAGCTAGTTAAAGAGAGCCTTTCTAGTAGATTCACAGATATGCTAGTATGAAAAGGAACATCAGTCAACTTAGAGGGGCTATGTCAACACAGTCTCATTACAGATAGGAAGTTAACCGACTATCCTGTCTTCCCCATTTCCATCTTCTACTCCCTGTTTTTTGAACCCTTCAGATATTGAACCAATGCAATTAGCAACAAGCAAAATACCCCTTCATCCAATGAGATATAGAAAAACTGTAGAGTCCAAGATAGTTTATGTTTGTACTTACTATTTTTGGTCTTTATTAACATTCTGGATTTCTCTGGATAAAACCAGAGAATTTGACTCCTTCCCCACTCGATGCCAAATATGAGTGCTTTAGACAAGCACATTCCTGACTTTTAGGAATAAGCATGTGCATAACAAGAAGAATTGGACGTGTGTGTTTAAAGAGAGCACTCTCAACATTCCTCTCCCAATTTCAGTGGTGACCTATTTTGGATGAAGTCTTGATATCTTGTCATGATAACAAACCTGCAGGACATTTAGAAGTATTTAAAGCAATACATCTACTGATGTCGGAACTGATGCTAAAGCCTGTGTTCTGATTATCATCATGCAAAACTTTGACAATTAAACCCTAACCATCACATTCCTTTCCTTATCTGAAAGGATGTTAGGGATACTCTCATCCCAGCATACATCAAGGGACTAGATACTATATTGATAGTTATAGATATTCTATGAAGGATGGCTCCTTTCAATCGCTGTAGGAGCATCCATCTTCATTGGAAACTCTATGTTAAGCTGCATGTCAGTCACAATTTGATGGTGAAATACAGAGAAGAAATTGAACAACACTAAGCAATGCAATATATGACTTGCTATATAATTGCAAACAAGATAAGTGGCTTGAACAATTACCTCTAACTGAATTTGCATGTACCTGAGTTACTTCTTTATTGCATGTCACCTTTTCAGATTTCTTGTGGCTACCACCTGTCTCTATTGTCTCTTTCTCCCATGTCCATTTTATCTTCATATGTTCTCCTAAAAGTTACATAATAAATTCCTTTTCCATATTTTAGGAATAGCTGTTGGTAAACAGCTTTTTCCCACTTTACTATAATGACACGAGAGCTGGGTAGTTCAGGAGAAATATGTAAGTAAATTGAATGCAGTAGGATCAGGGGTGGAATATTTAAAAATTACATGTGGTAAAGCCAACACAGTATAGAATAAATGAGTGCAGAATGATTGTGTCTTAATCACAAAAGTGAATGGTCTGTATGACAAAAGTGTAAAGAGGTGGTTTTGTCAGGAGGAGAAAATGAAAGAGGACTGAATTGCAAGCCAAAAGGAAGTATGAAAGGGACGATACAAAAAGGGAAACTGAGAATGTATATAAGCATATGTTTTTCCATTTTGCTATAACAAAGTGAAATTTGAGTATGTCTAGAGAAATATAAAAGTAGGTTGAAGTCTTAAAGTATTTAATAAATGCCCATGGTAAAATCAGGGTCATTCAGGGACTGAATAAATGTGGGTTCACTGTAAAAATGTGGGGCTAGTATAAAAGAAGCAGGTTTGGTCATGTAAAGAGAAAAATGAGGTCTAAGATTGAATAGAATAAATATATGAAGAAGAATGAATAGATTGAGAGGAAAGAGTGGACCAAGAAAGTAATGGCTAGATGATGTTGAAATTCTGTTTAAAGAAGTAAATTCTGTTTAAAGAAATTAAGTTTAAAGAAGTAAAGATGAAGTTTGAAGTGGTGTAGCATAATTCATAAAAGTAGAATGTTATATAAAGTTATAGTGAATGATCTAAGCTAGTTTTAACTATGTTATGTTTGCTTTTCTTTTTTTATCTCATGCATTTCATTTCTTTGGTTTATTTTTTCTTACTTTTCTGAACTCTGTTTAACACTGCTTAGTCACACATTATGGGCAAGTTCTAAAGCAGGCTTTTCTTTCTTTATTGTTATTACTCAGTTTTAACATCTGTAAACTGTAGATTTAAAATTAAATTATGTGTCAATGGTGGCAGGTCATCTCAAAGAAGTGGCTATTTTGGGTAAAACTTTGATCCTAAGCCATTTGATTTTGGAACAATAGAGACTCATTCCATAACAATGGCTCTATAGCCTTGGGTTATTTCAAGCCTAAAATGATCCAGAATATTTCCATAGTGATTTGTATTTTTCAGTATGGAAAGATGGCACAACATCCCCATGACAGTGTATGCTAACGAAGATGTAGGAGCCCTGATATCTTTTTATGACTGGGACAAGCTAACCTTTTTGGTCTTCTGATCCAAAACACAAATATAGAAAAAGTGAAAACTATAATAATAGAAAGCAGAGAAAGAGAAATTCTGGTTAATCATCCTGCTAAAGAAGTACAACTGATAGCCTTCTTGTCAACTATAGTTATCTTCTAAAGCTAATATTCTTTACTGTGATATTCTAAGCCTTATTGAACACAACTGGACTAGCATAAAATTACGGTAGATTGCAAGCCTGTATATATA
>JAEANM010003192.1:0-22150 GCA_017656035.1 Myanophis thanlyinensis
GAGTGTTCAATGTTGGATATTGATTTGGTTCCTTCAAAATTGATTTTGTGTCCTGTGGCTTTGAGGTGTTGGAAGAGAGAGCAAGTATTTTCTTCTTTTTAAACTGCGTTCTTGTGTTCTGCAATGCATGCATTTATTCCCTTGTTGGTTTGTCCAATATATGTGGTTGGGTAATTGTTGCATAGTATTTCATAAACTCCTTGGTTTTCTAGCTGGATCTTGTCTTTGGGGTTTCTTAGGATGTTCGCTAGTGCTGAAGGCTGTCCTAATATTTTGTTTGTGGAGAATTCTGCTGATTTTGTCTATGGTGCCTGTGATGTAGGGGACAATACCATTGTCTTGTTCTGTGTCTTGGTTTTTGGGGGGTGTCTCTCTTCAGATTAGGCTGGTAATTTTGTTTCTTTGGAATCCATTGGAAATTAACATGTTAGTGAGGGTACGTAGTTCTGTTCTCAGGTGGTCTTTATCGGCTAGGCATTTGGTTCTGGAGATGAGGGTTTTGGCTACGGAGTTGGTCTGTGCAGGGTGGTGATGGGATTGTGCGTTTAGGTAGCGGTTGGTGTGTGTTTTTTTCTGGTAGATGGTATGTCCTAGGGAGCTGTTGGTTTTTTTTAATTAGGACATCCAGGAAGGGAAATTTGTTGTTGGTTTCTATTTCCATGGTGAATTGTATTTTGGGGTGTGGGCTGTTGAGATGTGTGAGGAAGTTGTCCAGTTTTTCTTTCTCATGTGGGGAACTGGACAACTTCCTCACACATCTCTACAACCTACACCTTCTGAGTTGGCATCTGGAGAGGAATCCAAGGTGGCCATCACAGTTTCATAATTGATATCGTTTTGCATTTTTTTATATTCATGTAGAAAATCCTGATTAGTAATTGGTAATTGGTTTTCTAACCTCCATTTTATCAAATAATTCAACTCAAAGCTTCAATAATGCTAGTGAAAAATGGAATGGGTAAACCACAATATGATATATGAGCTTAGGATACTACCAGAAGATTGAAAACCACTGTATTAGAAAATAGAATAATCTCTCAACAGAATGAATGGAAAAGGGACTTTCCTAGGAGAACAAGACTACTTTTGGAAGTTGCTTTCAAAACTTGCAGATCATTGCTATATTTGTGCTTCAGTGCACATTAAAGCATCTTTTTGGAACTGAATCTGAAGCACTGAATAGGCCACTAAAATAACAATAATTACAATTTCAATAAATTTAAATTTAGTCCATAAATATGCATATAGCATAAACATTGTCACATGTATAAGCCAAGTTAAATTATACATCAAATCTGAACATCTCACATGATGAGATTTAATGGATCCTAACCAAATGAGGAAGTTACTAACAAGCTCAATCCTTGTGACATCAGTTAACTGATCACACAGATGACCATGAAGAGAAGGCAAATTTATTGCCATATAGCATAATAATTCTTCAAGTAACCAGATTTGGACCATTTTATATTTGTTTGCACTTAGCAAGAAAGCCCTTGAAAATTTACTAAGTAGAATAATATATGTTAAAAACTGCCCTCTAAAATGACTCTGGGTGAATTACATAAAAAAGAACAATAAGAAAAACAAATTCATGTATCCAAATGCACATTAACAAAGAATCCCGACTAACAGAGTTTTACCCTATCTCACATCCCAAGGGAATAACCAATTTTTATTAAGCTTTCCAAAACTTCATCAGGGTGAAAGCCATAGATTTTTGAAGAAACATCATTCCAGAGGCAGGAACTGTGATAGAGAAGGGATACTTTCTTGATTCCAATATACCACATTGTTTGATTGAGGAAACAAAATATACTGACTTTGCTGAATCTCATTGAATAGTCAAAAACTACAACTATGGGAACCAGATGCCATAGGAGATAGGGAACTCTAGGACCAACCAGTAAATCAAGAGTATTTTGACTGTTTTTAAAAGAACTCTTATACAACACATTTTATGTTTGTCCAATCTTAATGCCAATGTCAGTAGGACTCAGACAAATAGTAAATTCAAGGTTATCATCCATTTATCCATTATCTTTCAGGCTTATAATGTATTTCATTTCTAAATAGCATCTGATTAGAACAGAATCTCTCCAAGCACCAGCTAAGGATATAGAGGTTTTTTGATTGTTGCAAAAAAATTATACAGCAAGTATCAAACTTCTGCAAAAGAAAAAAATATTGTATACTGCAGATATATTGTCAAGGAATTGTCAAATGAAGGTTCTTGAAGCAGACTGTTCTCTCTCAATCAACCCAGAATAACAGCCAATATCACTGTAACTCTATATAAGAACCGTGCAAGATAAAATTGGAGGCTAATTATAGACTTCTAAAAAGGCTGTCTTAATGCATTCAATATCAGCAACTTTGCTGCAAATAATTATCTTCATGACATAACAAGCCTATCCTTGCAAATATGAAGAGAGCTGTCAAATTCTATTATAATGTGGATTGAAGAATCGTAGACACTGATGGCAAATGCAGCATCCACTGATTCTCATGTTTAGAACCAAAGGACTATCTCTGTACCATTTAAAATGTTAAATTGTAATATTTTAATTAATTTACTTTTAAGCACTTGATTAATACAGGACTAATTAATCCTATGATTAGAATACGTAATGCAGAGAATTCAAGATTGCAGACAAACTATCGTATACTATTTTTAAAATTACATTTGATTCTTCAAATATTTTTTTCTTTCAAAATGCAATGAACATTTCCTTCAAAGCTAACATTTGTCATAACTAAACAGATAAAATGGAACACAAAATAATGCTGATAACAGCTGAAAACTGATGATTATACATTGGACAATAAGTAAACAAACAATGACATAACTCTTATTTTAGCCACGTTTCAAATAGCTATGATTCTCTGCATTGGAATATAGAAATAGAACTTGATAATCTTTATATCATACCTAAGTGGACAGTACAGGGGGCATGCATAGCATCTCTGTCATTGTATTTTCTCATTTTCTTATTCCTGTATCCATTTTTACTGTTATTGTTTGACAAATTCCAATAAATAAATACATTTATTTAGAGCAGGCTCTGCATAATCTCTACATGGTAATGGTAATGGTAATCTTTAAATGGGAAGGGACCCCATAGATAAAGTAAAAATAATTGTGGGATGCAAAGGAATACCTGAAACACCAATCAGCTGTTTGACGACTTGCAGCACAGCATCAACACTAGAGCTGGCAGCAGTGGTGAAGCCTAGAGGCATTGAAGGCACTCAGCAGCATATCTTTTAGGGTAGTGGCAACAAATTTATTGACTTTTTAAAAACGCTGGCAGGCAGCTTTCTTCCTCTTTCCACAAGGAAGTGATCAGGATGATTCCCTGACTTCATTTGTTTTTCCCCCAAGCAATAACTGTTCCCCCAGCAAATTTGTCCTTAGTGACAAACAAACAAGGAATTCATGGCAGATCTTGATACAGATTGTGCCTACTGACTGAGCAAACAGCAATTTGTGTCTTTCTATCTTTAACTTTGATAAATAAAAAGATGGACTCTTTAAAAACCATTTCTGAAATAGTTGTATATGGCTATAATAACAAGTTATTATAAGAAACTCATAGAAACTATACAGAAACTCAAATTACTGGCATGTGGAGTATATGGCCTATGTCTATAGAAGACAAACTTGCTAGGAGAACAAATTAAGATTACGAAGAACCTAACCCAAAACAGGGAAATCTTAAAGCACCTTATCCCACAAGAGACAAATCTAAACAAGCACAATCATGCAACTCAAAAAACAAAGTTGAATTAATTATTATACTTAACAGAATTAATAATGGATGCTGTTTTTCACTCAGCTATCTCCTTTAATGGAAGCCCATAAGACTGACTTAAATTCTGTCTTTCAATTGTGGCAAGATATGAAAGAATGTTGTGATCATCCCACCAGTTAAGCCATCACAGCTGAAGGGCACCAAATTGAGAAATGTAGCAATAATTAAGGGGAGCTGAAGCATTTCATATTAAAAAGAAAGTCTAAAGGAAAGAAGACGATTCAACATGTTATTTTTCACAGATTGGATTTGTCTATAAATTCAGCTACCAATGCATCTGTATTCACAGGTCACTTAAAATAAAGCATAGATGGAAAACTAAGTCTAGTATACACAATGAGACCTGCCTTCTGAATTACAGACAGGTTGACCGCACATTGCAATGCTCCTAATGTTCCTTAGTCAAACTCTAGAGAATCATGGAGCTTAATTATACCGTTATTGTCTGTCCTGTTATTTCAGCAGTCCTTGAAATCAGTTCACTGAAAACTTTGCAAAGCACTTCTGGGAGCTATATAAGCACACCTCTCTACTGGAGCAGTTCCTGTACAATATTAGTTTGTTTGAAAAATGGACTAAGACTCAAACAATCCTAGGTTTGCTTTTTAAATAGAAAGTTATACAATATGTACAAATATGAAAACTATCCTGATCAGGAACATACATATATAGTATCTTATTTTTTTAAAAAAAACCCTCCAATGCTGAAATATCAGGACATACAATAAAAATATTTCATTACATTAAATTTCAAAAGATGATCATATGTTTGCTGGTCTTTTTCAAGAAAGTCCATAAAATGTTAGCCTTGCATTTTTTCTAATTTTCCTTACATATCCAATATTCAGAACTGTTAATCTAACAAGCTGATTATATATTTTTCAATATTTTTTTTGAAAACCCCAAATCAGTATATATTCACCAGAATTAATTGCAAGGACATAATTCAATGTGGCTAAAATAAGAATCTATCTACAACTAAAACCTTGGTCCAATAGATTCATACTATTCCAAATATTTAAAAGCAATTAGTTATTACCCAACAGTATCAGAAGAATGTCAACTAACTCCCTCATTCCTAGATAAACTCTAAATATAAACAACATATTGTTGGTTGATTCTGCACAAGCCATATATTGATATGCTACTACAGAATATGGCCAGAAGAAAACACTGGAGGAATAATTTCAAAATAATCTGCTGCAATCAGAGAATTAGGACTTTTCAAATGAAAACTCTATGTCAGCACTTTGCCTGCTGTGTTTATTTTCTATTTCTACAGCATTGAGGTCTTTCTTAATTGGGAAAGGACTGATTCATGACATTCGTCATAGGTCACCCAACATTTCAGTATCTCGAGTAATATAATCCATTCCATACTCTCATTCTAATGAACACACAAATCAAAGCCTTGTTCATTATCTGGAATAATGAGTAAAGTCTCTTTCAAGTTGTGTTCAACCTCTAATTATCTCCCAAACACGCTGATTTAATTTTCTTGGCAGCTATGAAGAAGTGATTTCTACTATTTTGTTGCAGAATCGTTTTTTTAATTCCCAGTCTTACACCCCAGTATTCTACAAAGTCTCCCATCAGGTACTGACTGACTAGACCCAGCAGTGTTCAGAACTGTTTGATGCAAGACTGGTTGATGTAGTCACTTCTGAGACTGGTTGATGTAGTCACTTCTGAGAAAGAATAGCATCTAACCATTGGAAAAAGACAAAATAAAGATTGATGATTACTGATTTTAACACATAATTAATTAAACAGTTAATTCTTTCCTTTGTTGTACATGGCAATGTAGTCACATACAAAAACCAAATCCTTACTTTTTTTCATCTCCATATAATTAATGCTGAAGAATGAGTCATTTAGAAATGCAAATTTGATAGCTATACTTTGGGAAGTTCAAGATTTAAATCATACACATAGCATATTGCTAGTTAGTTTTAGAAACAACAGAATCTGTAATATCAAGAAACTTGACCAAGTGTTACATATTTCCATGGTTACAGTTCTATTTAATGTTTTGACAGTGAGTTAGCTGTTGTGTTAAGAAGAGGTGGCAATAATCATAGAAAATAAAAAAAATTGAATGAGTAATTCAGTCTGAGATGGGCAGGCAAGTATTTATCTTCAATACCAAAGGATTTGATTGGTTCAAGCATCCTGAATATTTGTTTTGTATTTGACAGAAGTATTAGAGGATCTACTAGATTGCTGGATGATATAGAACAAGGTTGGAAAATCTGTTTTGGCCTAAGAGCCAAATTTACATCAGGTAGCATTACTCTAAGAAACCACTCCCTAAAACACTGTGGAGAAATTAAGTTCCATTACCATTTTCTGAAATTTCATATACATTTACATTCTACCATATATGGACTATAATTCATATACTCATAGAATACTTCTCTTCAAAAATCTGAAATACATACACATTTTTATGGTTAACTACTAGTTATGGAAGACAAGCTTTACTGGACAAAACCAAAGCAGAACAAGAATTTAAAAATTAAAGTATAAACCAATTAAGATTTCATGGCATCATGATGGCAGAGAACTTAATAAATCAACAATATAAAGATTGTTTCTTAAATAAATTAAAAAGTATTATATGCATATGTTTATATCACCCAAAATACATAATTTGAAATTTCAGAAAACAAAAAATTTTTCAACATGAATAATTACAGTACAAATGTTAAGAGTAGAATAGAACAGAATAGAAATGTAATTATTTTTATCATGCATTAAGAAAAAATTGATGAGGATCTAACAGACAAGTGTATCAGTATTTACAAATAAGAAATATCCTTAAATCTCTTAAATTTATAATTTACAATCAGTCACTTTATAATCTTTATGGTCCTGACCTGAGGTACTTTTCTGTTTAGTAGTTCATAAAGCAAAAGCAAAATAGTTTAGTAGAAAATGTGTTTAGTAACAATGGTATTTTCTAAACAATTTAGGTACAGGACAGAAGAATTTCAGAATTAGTCTGAGAAATGTATTACCCAGAAGTAAATCCCATGCATATTTTTGCTACTGCTTTTCAGTAATATTGTATGTTGTTTGCAGTACTAGTAACCCTATTATAAAATTATTAACTACCGGTAATTCAAACTGAATAATGAGCATGTGTTTTACAAAGATAGAGAAATTTCTTCTTAGTCATTTCTAATTAAATAGCCAGTAGAAAATGTGATGAGGTTTAGGATGTCAATAAATAGAAGAAAATAACATATATTTTTATACTAAAATATTAAATCACTGCATGACTTGGCAAGAAATTTCAAAGTGTTGATTAACTCAGCCTACTAAAGCAGTTGGCAACATGCCTAGATATTTAAAATTACTTCTATTGTAACTGATTTTGGTGACTGCAATTCATTTTTTCTGTTTCCCTTTTTAAAATGATGCTTAGCATTTTTTGGATGGGGGTGTTCATGTGAATAAACGTGTTATGATTTCCATGACAGCATACAGTATGACAATGAACTAGCTTCCTCTATAGTGAATGCTACTACCATATTCAAATTTCAAGCCAGTTAAATGTCTTAACTTATCATCTAGACACATATATTTAAAATGTGAAAAGTAATTTATAAGACAGTTCTATAAACCTTGTAGATTTGAAATTATACACATATACATAGTACACTGACCGACTGAGGAAAATCAATAGTAAAATTAGAACCCTTTTTTGTTGTTTTTTTAAAACAGATTAATTCAAAATGAAGAAAACCATAAGATGAACTCTGAAACGCCTCTTATGACTGGGTTATTAATTTAAAATCAGCTATCTAAAAGTTTATGCCCTTGATCAACCTCTATCTGGAAAATACTTTATATTTTTATGGGGCAAGCTTTTTGCAACTGTCCATCAGATACAGGTAGTTCTTAACAATCATACACTTAGCAACTATTCAAAATTATGATGGCACTGAATGAAGAGACTTTCAACCAATGCTGTCAGAGACAGACCAGCCCAACCAAGAGAAGGAATCAAGTGGGGAATTAGCACCCTGAAATCATATGACTACCATGTGAAGACCCTATATAATGGCGAACCAATGGCACGCGTGCCACAGTTGGTATGCAAAACCATCTCTGCCAGCACTCCAGCCATTGTTCCAACTCACCGACTGCATGCATGCATGTGTGTGACTTCTGCATGACTGCACATGCACACGACTCCTGCCGACCATGCATGTGCGTGAAACTTCCTGTGTGACTGCATGTGTGCGAGACTCCACGTGAGATTCCTGCATGATTGTGCATGCACACATGACTCCGGTGTGAATGCAAATGCACATGTGTCTGCAATGTGAATGTGCATGCACGTGTCTGCAGTGTGAAAGGTGTGCATGCAAATTATACATGCGCAAAAGGCATGCACGTGCAAATTGTGCATGCACAAAGATGCGTGTGCATGAATCATGTACCTGCAGAAGCTGAACGCATTCATGGAAGCCGCACGCATGCTCACATTTAGCACTCAGTGATGAAAAGGTTCACCACCACTTCCCTAGAAAAAATACAAAGAAAGCAACAAAGATGATCAGATCTCTAAACCCTATGAAGGAAACCTAAGGAAACTAGTTATGTTTAGCTTAACAAAGAGAAGACTGAATGATATCAGTCTTTGTCTATTTGAAGGGCTACCACAGGGAAGATAGCATTAATTTGTTCTCCACAGCACCCAGGAGTAGAAAGAACAATGGGTGGAAACTTGTCAGAAACTTGTCATCCAACCTGGAAACAAGGAAGAATTTCCTGACACTAAGAGCTATTATGCAATGAAATAGCTTGCCTCCTGGGTGCTCTGTCCCTGGAGGTTTCCAATAAAAGATTAGACAACCATTATGAGCCTCAGTGACACAGTGGTTAGAGTGCACTACTGTAGGCTACCTCTGCTGACTGTCAGCTGCCTGCAATTTGGCAGTCCAAATTCCACCAGGCTCAACCTGACTCAGACTTTCATCCTTCCGAGGTGGATAAAATGATGACCCAAACTGTTGGTGGGAATGTGCTGACTCTGTAAACTGCTTAGAGAGGGCTGTAAAGCTGTATGTAAGTCAAAGTGCTATTGCTATTTGTCTGAGATGAGGACTCTTGCCTTAGGCAAGAGATTGGACTAGAAGACTTCCAATCCTATTCTATGATTCATGCAGTGTCTTGTCTGGGTGGAAGCCTGCTGTTAGTAACTGTTTCATCTTTGCTGCTTGGTGTTTATGCATTGCTGCTAATTTCATTAGCCATAAGTGTGGATTGTTTCCAGGTGAGATGCTGTTAGATGTCTGCTTCTGTGATGCTTTCTGTAATCTCAACTCCTGAAGCCATTTTTCATTGGTATTATATGTCTTCTCTTTCTCCCATATGTTCTTCCACTACTGTTCAGTTTCTACTGTTGGTAACTCTGCTTTTACTGCACTGTTGACCTGAAGTTGTGAATATATCTTGGATAGTTCTTTGGAGAACAGGGCATTTATCTTCTTGATCTCTACTTCTCTAGAATATCCTTTTAGCTTCATAGAGTATCTCCTCAGTTCTTCGAGTGACCTTGAGCTGGCCACGCCATCCTGGCCACGTTCATCCTGGCCCCTGAGGACAAACACAATCCTGATGTGGCCCTCAATGATATCGAATTTGACATCTCTGTTCTAAGCCAAGAAAAAGAAACACTTTTCTTCTCATACTTCTGATCCACACAACTTGAAAGGTATCTTGGGCTTATTCTTCTTTTAATGTAAAAAGCAAAATCTGTCTTTACATCTGTTCTAAGAATGTACTTCCTAATAATGTTTTCTGAGTATGGATCAGGCATAGATCACCCTAGTTGGAATATTGCAATTTGTTCTACATGAGGCTGTCCTTAAAGACTATCCAAAAGCTTCATTTCCTTAAAAATGCAGCTGCCCTGGGCATCCTGAAATTTGCCCATGTAGCTTCATTGGCTTCCAGTTAACTACTGGGTATAATTCAAAGTGCTAATTACTCAGGACCTAGATAGCCTTATACGTTTTCTGAATTGAATTTGCTCATCCAGTGAAAAGAAGAAGCTTCCTGAATCCATTTTTAGGGAAAGGCCATCTACAGGAATTCCAACACTAATTATCATGTGTTAATTTCTCACCAACCTCTTCAAAGAAAGTTCCAACATTCACTTCAGGTCCTCCTCTAGCAGGTGTCCACAACCCAAGGAAGATTCTCGTGAGAAATATTTTAGAAAGAATTCAGAATAGATAACAGCTTCCGAAAGTTGGTTCTATCAACCTCCACTCTCCCAACTCATTGGCCTTGCTAAAAATGTGTCAAAGCTAAATATTTGCAAAAGCCCCAACTAATACATTTTCAGCACAAAATTCTCCTTTTAAGCTTGACAGTCTTAGTGTCAGGGTTCCACATAACATCAGCAATGCAATCAGAACTCCAAAGAGATGAAAGCCCTTAGAATAAGGTTTATTCTAAAATAATAAATAATAATAAGGTTTATTTAGGAATGCACATGGGAAGTTTTCAAAACACCTGCCTTTGATTTCTTTCCCTAGTACTGTGTTTCTGTTCTTCATTGTATTCATTAAAATATGATATATTTGTAACAATACAGTATCTAAGAAAAACTCCATTCTTTTTCATTTCACTATCATTATATCTTTAATTTTAAAATTCTGTATGAATTACTATCTTCCAAAAATGAATCAGAAAATAATACTTCATGTTTTGTTAATTGCAATGCCATTTCAAATTATAAGCCAACTGAGTAATATATAGAATTGAATTCATACAGACATATCCATAAAAACTTGTCTTTTTATAATCAGAAAAGGCGTTAGTCTTACCTGTCATGCTCCTTTTCTCCTTTCCTCAAGTATATAAAAGATACTTATTCCCTTAGCAATGTAATGACAATGGAAAATCCATTTCAAAATGTTTATAATTTCTAAATAAGGTCATTATAATTATATTTATGAATTTGGATCATATTTTTAAAATATTTGTTAGTATTAATTTAATGGTCTCTCTCCCTATCCAAATATACAGTCAAAATGTATGAAAGATTTCAACTTATATTTTTCTGATTATATTGCTCAATTACAGTTACACAGTTAAATTTTTTAAAATTACATTCTTCAATTGTAATACAAACAGACTGCCCACAGCAGTGCTCCGAAACTTCTACTCCTGTATAGTAGAAAGCATCCTGACAGGCAACATCACCACATGGTTCAGGAACAGCACCATACAGGACAGGCAAGCTCTACAGAGGGTAGTGTGCATTGCAGAGCACATCATCCATACCAAGCTCCTTGAACTGCACTCATCTACAACAGACAATGCCAAACTATAGCCAGGAAAATCATGAAGGACCCCAGCCACCCCAACAACAGACTGTTCACCATGATGCGGTCAGGAAAGTGCCTCCGCTCCCTGGAAGCCAACACAGAGAGACTAAGGAGGAGCTACTTCTCACAGGCAATATGGATCCTAAACCAAACCACAACAAATCCAGGACTATAAAGTATTCCTAATCTACCTCTCTCAACCACTCCCTAACTTATTCTCCCTCCCTGTCTATACTATTATCTTGCCCTACTACCTATGGTCGTGAGTGGTCGCAAACACATTTCACTGCATTTTGTTCTATGTATGTATGTGCATATGATGAATAAAATTTGATTTGATTTGATTTGAACAGATCTGGATTCAGATCTGCTTCAAAGAGTTTCAATATTTACCTGCTGTAAAATATCAGTGTTACACTATGGTATAGGCTGACCATGTTTGAAAAACAAAAAAAGAGGACGGGGGGAGTCGGCGGGGGGTGGGGGGGCGTCGGTGTCGGCCGGGAGGGCGGGGCGTCATCAGCGTCATTGGGGGCGGGGCGTCAACGTCGGGGGGGCGGAGCGAACGGGAGCGCGGCGATGGAAAGGGGAGCGCGGCGATGGAAAGGGGAGGAGCGAACGGGAGTGCAGCGATGGAAAGGGGAGGAGCGAACGGGAGCGCAGCGATGGAAAGGGGAGGAGCGAACGGGAGTGCGGCGATGGAAAGGGGAGCGCGGCGATGGAAAGGGGAGGAGCGAATGGGAGCGCAGCGATGGAAAGGGGGGGCGGTGGGGGGGCCGGGGGCTTCCCTTCACCGGCAATCAACCGCAAATAGGCTGAGAAGCAAGAAGCTTGTTCCGGGACTTCTTGCTGGAGCGTCTCGCTTTTGTCCATTTGCCCGGACATGACGTTGCCACTTTTTACGTCCAGTCCGGGGCGTCCGGGTAAATTTATAAAATTTATAAAACCCGCCCAGACGCCACAGACTGGACGTAAAAAGAGGACATGTCCGGGCAAAAGAGGATCGTTGGTCACCCTACCCTATGGGAAGGGGCTATAAAATGCCCTGGTCTAGTTTAACCTGATAATCAGTTATTTAAAGAAAAGAAATACAGTTTATAGGTATTAACAGTTCTTGCAAGCTATAAGTAGATTACTTAGTGGTTCCTCTCAGATGCTCTAATACGGAAGTAACTTTTTTTACTTTTTACAATCCATGGTGTATAGAGGCAATGTGGTCAGGGAAGTAGTTTATTGAGCTACAATGGTGCTAAAAATCATTCTGAGCTGTTAGACTGCACCACCTTCAGCAAGCTGAAGGACTTGGCCCATTAAGTCTCATTCTGCACCATAGGAATTAGTGGAACAAAAAACATGGAGGAAATGCAGCGCAGGTAGAGCCAGCTGATACAAGGCCTGAATTAGCCCAGCAGTATCTCACGAGTTAAGAAGAAAAGAGCAAATGAAGTCAAGCTTCATTCAATTCTACTTGAATGAAAGAAGTATGAATCAGCAAATTAGCTCATTTGGATGTCAGGGCTATATAGATATATGTAAGGATGGTTTAACTAGCTCTTTCTGTCACCTTACCTGCCTGCATCTCTATCAGTATCCTGATTTTGATTTATTATTTATTAAATTTATATGCTGCCCATCTTACTGTCAAGCAATTCTGGGTGGTTTTCAACATTGTAAAAGCAAGTACAAAATGTTAAAATATTAAGTTTTAAGTATTAAAATGAGCAGAATCAATTTTTTTTACTACCAGTTCTGTGGGTGTGGCTTGCTGGGCATGGCTTGAGGTGGTCATGTGACTGGATGGGCAGTTTCTGCAAGCAGGGCAATAAAGCTTATTTAGAAACAACACCAGAGTGTTTTTTTCCTGCCTTCCTTACAGTATTAACCCTGTAAAGTGGAAAAAAACAAAAGGAGATTTCTTCTAACAACTAGTTTTCCAAACTGCTTAGAAAATTTACTACCAGTTCTAGGGAACCTGCTAGAACCTGCTGAATTTCACCTCTGGAGCAGATTAAATAAATAAATAAAATAAAACAGGTAGGAGGAGGGACTTTCCTCCTAGTTCATTAACCATTTCCAGCATTTTATAAATATAAAGTATCTAAAAAATAAAGTTACATATTCTCATTCTCTAAATGAAAGTTTGCAGCTGGCAATATGTTTGTTACTGAGGTTCAAGATTGATGACTGTAACAAATTCCTAGAGTTAGTACCAGAAGTTGGCTCTGTTAATTGTACAAAACAAATTAGCACAACAAGCCTATTGTGGAACCACCTCTTCAGTCTGGTACCTGGGCTTGTTGCCTGCTCTTCAGTGTTGTTGCAGCTGCCAGAAAGCCTGCTACAAACTACAACCACTTTCTCTGTCCCTCTCCCCCCCTTTTTTTTAAATGATGAAAAATCCCAATTTTCCCAAGACACCATAGAAGCTATGGTGCCTTGGCTTGATTCATATAATTGAGATTGGCTGTAGTGATTTTGTAGCCCTACCTAAAACTTCTGCTGCCCAGAACCTTATACTCACTTCTTGTCCTCACATAATATACTTTTAAAGTTCATTCCACTACAGAATGTACCATGGTAGAGATATGACTTCGCAATGCAGCCATATTTTCCCCGTCTCCTTTCCATTTGGCTGGTCAGAGATATAGGATTTCTGCAATCTGACATACAAATCACATGCAAATGCAGTTTCTCAGACTACAGGTAGTGGGTGTTGACAGCTAAAGCATCTGGAAGGATTTATGTTAAAGGAAGTGCTTTCACAAATCCAGAGAGGTATGAATTATTTTATATTCTATTTATGGCAGATCGGAAACTGAGTAAGTTGGAAAAGGGACTTCCCTTCACCAATGTAACTCCATGTCTCCTGCCCCATACATAGATTTGCCCAACATACATGAAGCACCTTAATAATATTGAAACCAATAGACACAAGATGACTTTCTTATTTCTCAAGAGAATGCAAGCTTGTGTTTCTCCCCATTTCCTTCTATAGAAGTTCCATTAAAAACTAAGCTTAATAAAATGATTAAGATGATATAATATACAACACAATGAATACAACTTGTTTCCAAATCTCTCAATCAGCCATTGTTCATTATTGGCATGCCAGTTTCTTGCTTCAGCTTGTGGGCTCAATATCAAAACAACAACATAATATGATATCATAGGGATATTCTAAGGGATGTTGATGCCTTTGTGAATTCCATATTGGATGGGTAGCAGCATGCACAGAAATACTTCACTGCCCCCATTATATTAAAGGCATCCACATACTAAGTTGCTTCTTGCAACTTGCATGCCTGCAACCACACAGATGGAATACAAAACAAAGGTTGCTCTTCCATTGCCTTATCCTATGAAGGTTTCCTCAATATCAAGCCAGATCTGGACACTTGCAACTGGACACCAGTGATAAATAGACGGCGCCTTCATTTAATTAAATTACAGATTTGTGCATGCCTGCTAATTGCCAAGCTTATTATTTTTAATTTCAATTTTTAATGCTGTGTGCTTGCCCAATCCCTGGCCCAAAAAAAAATTAACTGTGCTATTGTGGAAGAAATTATCTATTTTGAAAGTGAAAATCAATAAAATAAAAAATAATAACTGAAGAAGAATAAGAAAGTACAACAGCTCACTTGGACTCAATATACCCATGTCACTATGTGGTATGGACTGTTGATGCTGCCCTCTGATGCCTACATGGTCAGTTCAACTGGAAGACATTTTTACTTTTGTTTTATCACCTATTGCTTCTCAAGAGATTATTGGTAGGGTTTTGACCAATACTTTCAGTCCCTCAAAACTGAGCCTCACAATTTGGCCATAGCATTATTTAAAAATAATAATAACAGCAGTTGTCAAGAGCCTGATGTTCTTGGGATGCTTATGACAACAATAGTGATGGGGCATCTTTGGCCATCTCTGGATTCTGCTTTTTACATAAAATGAAAAGTCTTCTGGAAACTGAGGTTCCAACTGAAAAGTTTGGAACAGTATAAATAAGTGTTTTAAAAATTAAACAACTTCATTACTGCTATCTCATGTAGATGTAAATCCCATTGGCAATCCTCTGAACGCAAAATAAGTCTTCTTAGTACATATTTTTCTTAATTGTGCTATTTTTCTTCCTTAAATACTTTCCAAGGCTGACAATTTTGAATCCCTTACGTCTACAGCATACTACAGTAACTGAACCACTTAGATGCCACACAAATATACACATGCTTCAGTACAATGATGCATTAATTTTAAAAAAAATGGAAGCCATTTTAAGACAGTGTTCTTAGTGCCAGCAGTCAAACAGATACTAATGTATGGGACAATAAATTTAAACAGCTTTCTTATATAAATTATCTTTCAAGCAAACTGGAAAACTATTTGATGCTATAAATATGTATGAGCTGACCTCAAGCAGATTGTTGTTTTTCACAGCTTTGTCCAAACTTTGAAACTAACAAAAGAAGGGAAAACAGTAGGACAAAGAGAGGAAAGATTGTAGTAAGTTTAGTGTGCTATATAGAGGAAATCTGAATGTATTTCTTACTTGCCCTATATTTTCTTCCAGGTTTCTGTCAGCTCACAAAGAGCCACATATTTTGACCTGGACCAACTCCACTCTGCAGCTCAAATTAGACAAATCAAATAATGACTAGCTTCTCTTGGTTCCTTTCTGATGTTTTCAGTGTTAGTACACATCTTACTGTGTCTTTTATGTTATTCTGGTGTCAATTTAAGAATTTCACTTTTCCCAAGTTTCTCATTTAATTTCTAAGCTGACTTTCCCCAGTCTTACCTAGAGATCGGTCTCTGTTGCATATATAATCTAATGAATGTCAAAATATTGGCTTCCAAATCAGTAAAGATTCAAAGTGTTCTATACAGCAAAAGGAGAAAATTCATGATTCAGCTTCAGTTCCTCAGGAAATGCTATCTGTCAATTAGTTTGAAAAAAAAAAGCTAAAATAATAGTACAAAAAAGTCCGTCTGCAATGTTAACCCCCTCTTTAAACATTAAATGTTATGGCTTTTTAAAGCAAGTTCTTAATACTATATGCAATCTATTGGGATATATTTGTTTACAAGAACTTGTATAGCAGCCCATCTTAGAACCACAACACAACCCTACAATTATATAAAACTGACATCATACAGAAAATAAAAGCCAAAAATAAACTAGAAACAAAGAAACTGGCACTGCAATCCAGCTTCTTGGATGCAGCCAACAGTTTTGTCTTCCAATTCCAACTTTATCCTATCACAACACTTGGGAAAGAGTTAGTTCTTTACAGCTTTCCATAAAGAAATGCACATTTTTTATAAAACATGCATACAGATCTATTCAATAACTAAATAAAAATAAGCACCATCACAGAAATTAAACATCTGTTTTTTTAAAAAAATCACTTCTAGCCAATATGATTTAACTTTTAAAAAAATTAAAGTTCAGAGGAAGAGAGAGATTATAATTGTATGCCATCACTAAGATATATTATCTGTTTATTTAATGAGCAACTAATCTTTTCCCTGGTGACTGGCACAAAAAGCACTCAACAATAAAAGTAACATTTTATAAAATGCATTAAAAACACTGAAATGTATCTGTGAAACAAAACATACTCACCCAACAAACTAGCTCATCCATCAAAAGCCTGATTGAATAACAACTGGCTAAATGGCTAAATGAGTGACTGAATAATTTTGAAATAATTTTTATATGGTTCTTCAAAAAAGGTGCCCAGGGAGGTGGTCTAAAGAGATAGTAGCCTGATCTAGACAGAGTTCAAAAGATAAGAAATAGCCACTTCATCAAATAAAATTTCTACAAGAGAAGGAAATCTTGGCATTCCACTTGTGCTTAATTCCCATTATATAGAAATGTTTTCTTGTCAAACCACTGATTTGATATTAAGTGGTTTCACTATCATAGTGAAATAATCAGACTTTTCATTTTCTTTCTTATCTTTTCTTTGTCCATACCAAGGAATTTCAAGAGTAAATGAGATTTTACAAGAGAGCTTGGTGATCTCATTTTTCCTTGCAATCAGGTTGTAGGGCTAAACATTGGAAGCGTAATGAAATTATGTGTTCGTAAGCTCAGCATACATAATGGAACTCCTATTATTCGAATGGCTGTTACCCTACCAAGATTTTTTAATATACAGAATGCATCTCTTTCCCTGTTTAGCCCAATTTTGATGCTGCTCATACATTTTGTTCATTTTCCTTCACCCTTCTTCTTCTTCTTCTTTCAGCTGTTCCTGTTAGGGGTCGCACAGCAAATCATCTTTTTCCACCTAACTCTATCCTCAGCATCCTCTACTCTCGCTCTAATTGACTTCATTTTCTTTCACCCAACTAGCAAATAATGCCTTTGTTTTCCTAATTATACTACTTACACAAAAGGGATTGTGTGCAATGATTGTGAGTGATAAATATAGACACCAGCAGCTTTCTAACTATAACCTTTCACAGAGTTTCTTTTTCCCTCTGGAAATGTACATTTTTTTTTCCATTCTGAATAGAATCATATGCAATTAGTCCAGTATTTTAAAAAGAAAAGGTGTTCATCTACATTTTCATTTTCAAACAGTTTATTGTCTGGTCTATGATCACTGTATACATCCAATATATTAGATTTTATTACAAGGGGTTGGTTTCTTCTGTTCTGTTTGTTTGTTAGCTAGAGGCCAATTATAATTTATAGTTTTGGCAACAAAGGCACTAGACACAATAATTATTTGAGCCAAGAGTGGACAGATTGCAATGGGGTATACTGTACATGCAACAAATGAATCATCATATTTTGAATGAGAAACATAGGGAATTAAAAATGAGCCACAATCTATAAAGCAAGAATTAAGAATTAGTATCCAGTGCAACTAGTGCTTTATTTGAATAAAATATAGCAAATTTTGGAAGAGGACCATGTCAGGAGCAGAGAGCATGCTTCATATAAATAAATAATGCCAGTAGAGTTACAGGCTACTCTAGGTACAATTGAGAAAAGATTCTATCTAAATCCCAGGAAGACATTACTCATTAGGGTATAAAATTCTAAATTAGGCAGTATGGATGGGTTATCAGCTCAATTTTCCTTTTGGTCAATTTCCCTTTAACTGAGCCAGAGTTTGATTTCCAATTTCTGCAACAAGGTTTTTAATTCAGCAAAGAACATTCTATATGAAAATCCATTCATATTTTTATGTAAATTTATCCTACTTGATTGCCTTTCTATTTGCAATTTCATAAGAGTAACCATTTTGAGCAGACAGTTTTTCCTTAATGCATATTTTGTCTTGATTGTCTCCTGTTATCTGCACTTTATATAGGTTCACTGTTGTGCATTTTAAGATTATGAATAAGCACACGTCTTGGAAACGGGGAGTGCAGGGTATTTATCTGTAATACTTACCGTTGAACAGCCAAAGCAAGGAAAGCCATGATTATCTCAGATTTTTTGCATGCATCCTCACAGTCCAAATCCTGAAAGGCAAAGAAACGGTTAAAATTATAATTCTGAAACTTTGACTAGAGGATGATTTTTTTTGCTTGTTTAAGGAATGAACCTGACAAGCAAGAACCAGAGTTCCTAGGCGACAGAGAACTAAATATCAGTATAGACCAGGTGTCTTCCAAGCCCATTGAAAGAACATCAAGAACCCATTGACTAGGTAGGAAGAAAATCCCTAAAATTTAAACCCTGCATCACAGACCTACATAAGGACTTTTATTTCTGTAGACAGCCTTCTGTATACGACATCATTCTTGACTGCAATAGAAAAGATGAATCCTTCTGAGTTGTATCTGAGGGCCTTTTGCCCAATAAGCCTATTCCTGACTAAGGGGTTAAATTATCTGGAGAGGCAAGATTTGACTGATTATAACCAGCAAACACTTGATGGAAGTATGACTTATCAGGTTGGGAAAAAATTGACTTATTATCAGGTTGGGAAAAAATTGACTTATTATCAGGTTGGGAAAAAATTCCAACCTGTTAGCCTCCATGTGATGTTATTTCTATCATTCTCCAGCCATTTATCACAGGTCAGTGATGATTGCTTACTAGAAGAAACCTATAGCTCTAGTTTTGGTGGCAAATGAACTTTGCAGTGAATAAACAATATCACGACCAGGACTTTGGTTTGCAAACAGTTCCATTGTTTCTAGAGGTAGCTAAAGTCTATTTCAAAGCTGCTTCTCTCTTTAAAATTGAGATAGGAAGGAAGGAGCCTGCTTCTTTGCATTTTGGTAAATTTGCAGCCAGAGCTTTTCTTTTTATGTTATTTGGAAAAAAACAGGTCCAGAATTGTGGTCAGGATGGGGAGATGGGAAATACATTTAAAGCTGTAACAGCCTGGATTAATTTCAAATACCTTTTATACTGAAATGAAAAAAATAGAAAGACAGAAAGATTGGTCACCTGGAAGTGTCTTAATATATCTGGAAGGAACCAAGTTGGGAAAGGCTGCCTTAAGAAACCAAGTGATTGTTATTGCTGCAATAGACTATGATACCTATAATAGGTATGGGATCTGATTGCCTTTTTGACATTGGACTTGAAATGCTTTCAGTGTCATGAAAATCACCTCCAGTTCAAATCTTGATCTAAGAAAGGACAGATAGAGCTGCTATAGAGGCAAAAGTAGGAAAATACTAGTTTTATATTTGGAAAAATAACAACTGGCAGTGCTAAAAGATTAAAAATGTATTTTTATTTGACACATTTATATAGCTGCCCATCTTATAACCTAGTTACAACAAATATATATTAATATGTAAAAAAAATCCTAACACAAATCTTGGGAGAGTATTTTTACAAACGTTTTCCTTGCCTTGCTCCAATTTCTGCAGGTAAGCCAAAAATGAATTTACTTCCAGGAAAGAGCATTTCCAAGCAAATATTATTTTGTGAGTTATAAGTGAAATGACTAAGTAGATTGGACAACACTTTTGGCTTGTTCATTAACAACAACAGGAATATTAGAAATTGAATGTAATGGTGCCAACTGAATCTCTTGTGGTTTATATTTCACATTAGTAAATATTTTGCCAGTCCCATTTCATAACACAGCTGGAAATGTTTATAAAATGTAATTAAGATTTTCCAGATAAACCATTTTGATAAAGTAATGCTTCAAATTGGAAAACAAAAACATATTTTTTCACATTTATAGTTTTGCTTTTCTCCTGTCATAAAAACAAGAAAATGTAATACTTTGATTTTGTTTTTAAAACCAGACACAAATCACATACAAAAAAAAATCATTGTCTTTTTTCAAATAATTAGTTTTTTCAAAATATTGTTTTCATATTCTTTGTATTTGTAGATGTGGACCCTCTTTAAAATGCTTAAATGTAACAAAAAATATTCTGGAAAGACTCTTAGATACACAAGATGCTTCACAGATGTAGAAGCAGCTTGTGTATGCTTGGTTCACTCACAGGAACAAGAATCCTGATGATGTTCTGGAAGTTTCTGAAGACCTGGTTTGGTCATTAGTTATGAGCTCCCTAAGAGTTTCCAGTCTTCATCCTCTTTCTCTTGTACATGCTATCTAAGCTGTGTTGTCTCTTGCTCCTTTGGCACTACTAGAAGTCTGTTCTGATTTAAGCAATCCTTTAAATCTGAAAGATGTAAGTTTTCTGTAAAGAGAAACCCACATTTTGGATGTGGCAATCTAGAACTGCTATCTAGAATTTTGAAACTGAATGTAAAAAATAAATCTGACATAAAATTTAAGAAAGAGCCAGAATTCTTATAATAAGATGCATAGAGTATCCTCACAGCACTTAGCATACAGAAGAAGGCAGGGAAAAGTTACAACCACTGGATAATTCTTTAATAACTAAAATAAATGTTCTCTTAATTCTGCACTACAATACTGAACCACTACATGATAATATACAATTAAATAGAGTTCTGAGTACCACGAACACTGGAGAATGAGGCATGTGCCAAATTTGCAAATCTTCTGGTGGAACCATCAGAATTATAGTTATGGAATGCATTAGCAGATAATAATCAATCAATACACTATACTGTCTAATATCTTTTCAAGTTTCAATTGAATTTATTCAATAATATGATGTCTTGGATTACAGACAGCATTTTCTAAGTAACCAGTAGCCAGTTTGGTCTGGTGGTTAAAGCACCAGGCTTGAAAGCAGGAGATGGTGAGTTCAAGTCTTGCCTTTGTCATGAAAGCCAGCTGGGTGACTTTGGGCCACTCACTCTTTCTCAGCCCAACCCTCCTTACAGGGTTGTTGTTGTGGAGAAAAAATAGAAGGAGGGTTTGTTGGATATGTTCTCACTGCTTTGAGTAATTTGAATAAAAATAAATTGAAAACATTTTACTCTTATATGAAATTTAATCTTCTGATGGAATAGAAGTCTATATTTATAATGGACATTGGCAAATGGTCAGTTGGCATTAAACTACTAGAAAGCTGCAATAACATATGGCTAAGTTTGTCTTCCATTAGATTACAGGGTTTGAAGAATCTTAAAGAGTAGATGCTGTAGGTTTAAATTACATAATAGCTGTCACTGTTTTGTTTTCCCTCAGAGTTATGAAATGTTTTGTGAAGCAGAAGGAGACATTTGGTTTCTATCTTTGTTATATCCAGGATCCAGCTTCACTTGATCAACCACAGAGTATACTACCATTAAATGTTATACAGGAACATAGGAGTAACCTCTGGCTAGAAGTTCTGATCCTATCCCAAGGCTCAGCTTGAAATCTTCAAGAAAAAGAACATATCAAATGAAGCAATAAAGGGCATCTGGGGAAATTAAAATAGATGATGAAGAGTAATATCTCAGTTTGCTTTCTTGGAAGTGATTATGTTGTAAACAGCAACACTTATCCTGGCAGCCATCCTATAGTACCCACGATGTGTTCTCAAGATTTCAAATCTGCTTGGCACCCAAAAAAAGAATTTTGGACCAAGTCTGTCTGTCTGTCTGTCTGTCTGTCT
>JAEANM010003193.1:0-22856 GCA_017656035.1 Myanophis thanlyinensis
TAGAGTAGAGTAGAGTAGAGTAGAATAGAATTCTTTATTGGCCAAGTGTGATTGGACATACAAGGAATTTGTCTTCAGGGCATCTGCTCTCATATGAGAGAGAGAGAGAGAGAAATTTGAGCTAGCTTACAGAAGATTTCGTTCTTTTTATCCAGAGAAACCACTGATGGATGGGAATGTGCAGAGCCTGCCCTACCTTATCCCACTCTATTTTTTTTTCTATTTTAGATAATAACCTTGTTCTTGGCTAGTGACTGCAGATCTCACCTGGTTTGATAATCCTGAATCCTTCAATGAACTAAATGCCTCTTCCCTGTCCAAATGTCTATCCTTCTACCTGTCCTAGCTAAGCCTGAAAGCAGCCAGCATAGTCCAATGAACAGCTTGCAGTTTTAATCCTAAGCAGCTAAAGGCTACATTCTTCATAGTTAAAGGTGCCAACAGTTAAAACTTTTCCTAGGGGACATGTTTGTCCACACAGAGAGCACGTTACTGAGAAAGCCATCTTCCAAGCGGAAAGGGAAGGCTTGGCTCCCTGCCCAAACATTGTTTAAAGGATTCCTGGCTGCTAGATGAAAAGCAGCCTCTTCCCATCCAAGGAGCTATTCTTCCCGCCCACCTGCACAAAAGCAACACAACTTCTCTTCTGCAAGTAGCTGCAGAGGTCAAAGGTGGCCAGAAGTAAGTTTTACAAAAATCCAACTAATGTAATTTGTGGACTCTGAAGCATTTTTAATGTGAACGTATACATACAGTATGTCTGTGTCTTCTAATGCATATGTCTATAAACACACATTCAGGTATATATAGGGGGAAAGTCATATTTTGTCTTGTTTCCTCAATGCAAACATCACTCAATGCAGCAAAAGGAATTCAACTTACAGAGGCAGATTCTGAGGAGTCCTCTTCTTCAACTTCCTCTCTATTGTCCTCAATTTCCTCCATCACTTCAGCCTTTGCCTCTGCCACGAGCTCACGTAAGGCTTTATTACTGGTGACCTTGCTGACAAAAGGATGCTAAAAAAAACCCAAGTTCATGATTACCAAATGAGTCTGATTCTCCTACAAATCAAGAGCAAGACAGTTCAAAATGAATGTAGAGGCCTTGCCAGCTACTTCACCTTTCCACTGCTACTCAAATATCCATGTACAATACAGGTAGTCCTCAACTTACAACCACAATTGAGCCCAAAATTTTTGTTGTCGAGACATTTGTTAAGTGAGTTTTGCCCCATTTTATGACCTTTCTTGCCACAGTTGTTAAGTGAATCATTGCAGTTGATAATTTAGTAACTTGTTAAATGAATCTGGCTTCCCCGTTGGTTTTGCGTGGCAAAAGAGAATCACATGACCGTGAGACACAGCAACGGTCATAAGTATGAACCAATTGTCAAGCAGATGAATTTTGGTCACGTGATCATAGGGATGCTACAAAGGTTGTAAGTATGAAAAATGATCATAAATCACTTTTTTCAGTGCCGTTGTAACTTTGAAAGTCACTAAATGAACTGCTATAAACTGAGGACTACCTGTTACAGGCAATAATATTGCAATCTTTAACTTTAAAATAAATAGTCACTAATCAGTTTCTGCACTACTGGGGCCAAATCATTTCCAGAAAATGTTAGGAGCTCAAAGTATATTTAGTTATCAGTCTTTACATAATCAGACTGGTTTCTTTCACAGTTATGTGAAAGTAGCAGTTCTATACAAGCATGTACTCTCTTTGACAATGAAACACTGAAGCTGGAAAACTGCACAGATAAGGCAAAGAGGAAACAGGAAAAGACAGAAGGGCTAGCTGCCTCTTACAGCTTTAGAAAAACAAGTTTTGTTTAATAAGTGCAACTGTGAGCTGGAATTTTAAAACACTCTGCTTAAAATAAGGGCAGTTTGCTGTAAGACAAAATTATGTTCTCAGATATGACATTCAATCCATGGGACTTCAGTTAGCATCACTACTCCTGCCTGTAGAAGCATTACGCATAAAAAACTGCATTCCTATGAGCAACTAAGGAACTGAAATATACAAAATGTTATGTTAGGTCAGGGGTGGGGAACCCTGGCTCTATCATGACTCATGGACTTCAACTCCCAGAATTCCTGAGCCACCCATGCTGGATCAGGAATGCTAGTAGTTGAAGTCCACGAGTCATGAAAGAGCCAAGGTTCCCCACCCCTGTGTTAGGTGTCCCTTCCATCACAGATGAACGGGCAAGAGGGACTGCCTAATCGTGTACAGTATACACATAGACTTACCTGGAAAAAAAACCAGTGAAGACCACTTACTTTATAATTGATATAAAAGAATTATACTTATTTACATAAAAGAATTACAATGTTATCTTCCAATGTTGGCATTACATGTGTAATCCTTACTCCTCTTTTAGAAATACACTTGCTCTAATCCCACAGGAGAAGAACAATCTCACCAAGCAAACCAATGAAGCAGCTGTCAAAGTTTTATTAATTTATTATTCAATGTATATGACCACCCGCATGTTCACTCACATGTGATTCTGAGAGGCATACCCAGTTAAAACACAACCATTAAAATCTAGTAAATATATTAAAAACAATTAAAAGCTATTTAAAGATTAAAATTTAAAAATGATATTAAAACATTTTAAAATTATTTCTTTTAAAGATAAAATTGAAAAAAAATGCAGAGTTTTCCACAGTAGACATTATTGCACACTTCCTTTTTCTTAATTATGTCAACATAGTTTGGTTTTCACTAGTCTTCTGCCAATAATCAAATTAATAATAATCAAATTAAAATTCATCCCTCCACCAAATAGATCGGTGTTGTTTTTTTTCCAAAAGTTGAAGTTAGCAGTAGCAAACAATTGCATTACTGTTCAATGCTGGACCAAAATTTAATTTGTATGGAATATCCTCCCCCAACCTGGATGCCCCCTCCTTCTCTCCATGTGTGGAATAACTGCCATAATTCTCAGCAGTGTACAATGGTTTCAGAAATACAAGGGAGATTGCACTAGATGCCTCAGAAAGCAGAATTACTCAAATGGCAGAGTTCTTTCTCCCACGAGGAACAAAATTCCTGCATAATTAGAATCTAAACTCCAGCGACCATCCAAGTTTTCTCTATATTAATAACCAAGGGGGAAATCTGTACTCCAACCAGGGAATGTGTGTAGATTTATGAGCCTTTCACAGTGTCAACGTGTGACTCACTTGAGATGCTATACTTACTTCCAGTAATTGTGTGGCAGTTGGCCGGGTCTCAGGGTTTTTGTCAAGTGCAGTCTTCAGAAAATCTCTGAATGCTAGAGACCTTTATGAACAAACACATGGATTTAAAAATGTCAGGAGAAAGAAAACCAGGACATCCTATCCTGGATACACACCACACGGCCTACGAATTGAAAGTGGTGCTTTTCAGTGGGAAGAAACACAAAGCAGCACAAATTTGTGTATATTTAATACTCAATATTAGTACAAAAAACGCAGCCTTGATTAACTGCAGATTTATCACTGTTTCGTAACCAAGATAGCTGCTCAGAAGCAAGTTACATGCTGTCATTCTGTTCCCAATTCATGCCAAAGACCAAATGTTAGCAAGCTCATGCAGGGACAAATGTCTGCCTGAGTTTAAACTAATACAAAGCCTTCTGTCAGACAACTGATTGTACCCTTCCTGAACCCCCTTTTCTGTGCTGGCTGCCATGTAAGAGTAGATAAAAACACTTACTGCCAGTTTCTACATATAATCACAGCAAATGTTTCATATATGGCTACCTCTGCCCAATGATTTTCTAGCTGGAAAAATTATACTGTTCTGTCCCTACACAAGAAATTCAGAGAATCTTGCTGTTTTCTATTCCTCTTGTAATAGGAAGCCTAGCTAGATGTACTTTTTAATAAACATTTCGTGTTCTGGGAGAGGCCAAAAAAAGCTTCAGAAAGTAAAAATACAAAGTTGCACTGGTTGGATATTTGTTGGGGACTACTGTGCTGTGCATTAAAATATATCATCATAAATGAACACATCTCAAATATTCACAGAAACCGGGAAAGCTACAGGTATCCCTCAGTTAAGAGCAGCAATCGGGATTGGGTTTGCTGTTGCTAAGCAATGTGGTCATAAAGTGTGATGTCACATGACTATGCTGTTTAGTGACAACAATTTCAGCACTCCAGTTCTTCACTTCATTAAGCGAGAGCATTACACATTTGTGACTTCCTGCTGGCTTCCCCATTGACTTTCCTTGTTGGAAGCCACCAGCGAAGATTGTATATGTTAACCACATGTCCGCAAGATGCTTCTATCTATAACTGTGAGGTTACACCAAGTACTCAGATAGTAATCGTGTGACCGTAGGGATGCTGCAAAGGCCAGAACTGTGAGGACCAGTCATAAGTACTACTTGTTCAGCACCATCACAGGTTTGAACAAGTAGTTGTTAAGCAAGGACACCTGCATTTGTCTTAGAATGGAGGGAATCTTTCCTGTCCCTTATTATCATACCCATTTTAAATGGGGAAGCCAGAGAGAGGACCTGGGGTCTTCTTATTACAATGAATGTACTTGGGTATTAAGTTATTATCTTTGTTCATATCTCAAACGCTGCAGAGAGATGTGGTATTATATAATCCTAAGGGAGGAAAGGCTGTATTTTAAGAGTTTGGAAAATGAAATATTCTGGAAAACAGCACACTGCGATACATGTAAATAAGAAATGGAAAATAATGTTGGATAAAATAAGGGCAATGATAGTGGGAGTTGTTGTCCAAAACATCTAGAGAACATCAGGTTCAGAAAGGCTGCTCTAAGGAATTCAAGGTATACTTTTTGTATGTGTTGGCCCTTTGAGGTAGCCCAGAGTCATGAATACTAAAACTGCTTTTATTATAGGGTTACAGTAATGGAATCTTGCAATTCTGAGCAAAGGAGGATTAAATCTGAGACTTTCCTGCTTTGGGTGGAGATTTATCTGACTATTGTCTTGGCTGGAACTATTATTTCCTCAAGGTTATTCTCACAGTCTACTCTACCAAGTAACACCTTTACATATATGTTTTAGGAAGACTTTGCCCAACATTAGCTAGTTTTGAGAGATAAGTGGAGATTTGTGTATAAACAAATTAGAATTTAGTACCAGCAGTCACCAATATGAGTGATATCTCAATGTTACACTTGCTAGATATTGCTGGAATAATACTTTCCATCAGCTGCAAAACTCCTGGTCAATAGTGAAAGGGGCAGAAGTTATAGCTAACCTGGAGATCATCGTGGGGAATCTTAATCAAGACTAGGGATGCATAATCCTTTCATTTGAAACATTTCAAGTGATGCCCCAAGGGCTGCCCTTGACAAACTGGGAAGAAAAAAATCTAATTAAAATTACTTTAATTGACTTAATTAAATGCAGTTAAGGTGATTACTCAGCATGTTTTTAATTATTTCCCTTTTCTGTCAGATTACATATTACAATTTAGTGGCAAGTTATAGAATAGTCCTGAGGGATGCATTTAGAGCATTCCAGTTTTTTTCTAAGGGTTTGGTGCCTTAGGCGATGTGTTTCTGAGCTAGTCCAAGGTTATTAAAATAATAAGAAAAACATTTTCTTTCCTCTGCTTATTCCTTCTTGAAAACTTTTTTTATTAAATGGGTCCCAATTGGCAATGGCAATATTTCACATAGCAGTTGGGAAACCCTAATAATTAGCCATGCTGGCTGAGGATGATGGTAGGTGGGATTCAGCAACAGGTATAAAGGTCCCACTTTTCAAATTCAACTTCTCAGATCTTTTCTATCACAATTCCATTTGCTACAGATTTATTTTGGCTATTTACAAAGTAAGTGATTAATGTAGCAAAATATTTCCTAGTAATACCGGTATAATGGTATAGGAAAATGACCTTGAAGGACAGCAGAAGAGATTCTGCTTAGGAAATGATCAGAGAAGAAACAGAAGGAATCCCCAGTGACTTAATAGTCAGAGGAAGAAATTTAGGAAGGACCTGCCCTAATTGATTGGATAGTTAAAAGTGGTGCTATAGGAGATTTATATCCTTATAGCCCTTGCAAGATTCTATTAATGCAGCCTCACAATAATGTACTATTAGCACATCCAGTCATAATTCCTGTTTTGTTTACCTGGGAATACTGACAATTATTGTTGGTAAAGGTGGGAGGGAGAGAAGACCAGGATTCTTCTTGTAAGTTATTCCTGATTGTTAATGAACAAGAAAAAACTTCTCACCACTTTGATGGATAATTAAGAGTCGGAGGATCAGATTTGGCTATTTTCAGTAAGACCCTCATAGGGTTCAGCTCATGATGAGGGGGCTCTATTTGTGCCATTTCTATGAGTGTTATGCCCAAGGACCAGATGTCAGCCTTGTAATCATAAGGGGTGTCTTTCATAGTCTCACACATCACTACTTCAGGAGCCATCCTAAAAAAAAGACAGAAAGAAGAGTGAAATTCTACTACAAATAACACTTTTGCTGAAAGTGGTTCTAAGAACCAAATCTTATTTTCAAGCTAAACTATATATATTCAACTAGTCTAGGCTTAGAACTGACCATAAGCTTTAAAAGTATAACTCTGCAACTGAAGTATGAATGAAATATGAAAATCCATCCCTTCTGCACTCAGAATGAACTGGCCAATATTTCAAACTCCTGAATCCCATTGTCTTTGGTAACACCACTGAATATAATATAGAAATACACCCTCTACTGAAATTAATAGATAACAAAAATGGTTAACCTCTTTAGGCTATATCCAGCCCACATATACACTCCTGGTCATTCATCTCTCCATTCTCAATTGGCCACAGAAGGCAAGCAGTCAGCTAATGACATCTGGCCTAAATACTGTTTGAAATGGCAAATTAAATGCACACTGATTGCATCCCCTTAATGATGATGTAGCTGATTTAGCGATTACATTCTTGGAGTGAATAGTTGTTTTTATACCCTTGGAACTGCTTCCAAAGGGAGATTTTGAGAAGAAGACAGAACAGTCCAAATTCCATCAATATCTCTTTCCTGATATAGGCTGTAGTTTCTTTACTGCCCTAAGAGAGGCAGTGATTCAAATGACAGAATATTGTTGCAGCTGACAGTTTTTATTCCTTCCAATTTTTTTCCCTCCCCCTCCAAGGATAAAATCCTTGAAACATTACGAACTCATTTAAAAACAAAACAAATATATACTCTTTTTAAGTTTTACATACATACAAATAGGACATTGAACTAATTAAGACCAAGATATCAATCACACAGTACAGAGAACAAATATATCTGCACACGCAGGGCGTATTTTAAAACACAGCCCCATAATAAGTAACAACACTGTAGGTGGATTAGGACACAACATCTCCCCTTCCTTCCCAATGAAATTTGGCAGTGACTTCTTTAAAGGTCATGCTACTTAAATAATCCCCTTACCAGTATGGTGTGCCAATGAAAGAATCCCTCTTCTGCACAGTCTTCATGTTTTTGGCTGATACTCCAAAATCGGCTGAAAAGAGTTGAAATCACATTCAATTCTTTAATGAATGTTTTGGGTTGCAGTTAAAAGAGCAACCTTTAATTATATCACTCCTCGGTTTATTTCTCAAAACAAGCATACAGAGGACCAATAGAAACTTTAACCTGGATGGACACCAAGGACTCTCTGCATCTTATTATACTACAGTTCCCATACTTGGGAATTGGGTCTACCCATGTCTAGCCCATAATAATGATCTGAAACTTGTTAAAAAATATAAAAACAATGATACTGTCAAATGATGGATTCTATACCCACAAATGATATTATTGCTAAATATTTTTCTCTTAAGACAGACTATTTCAATGTGAGTGAGTATTTGAGAAGGATGTGAAAAGTAACTTGGGATTCTGATTAACTTGCTTTTTTTTAGATAACCATAATTATAGGGATGGTATAGCTGTTAGAGCAGAATTTTGCTTTACTATCAGAGGGAAACAATTCACTGTCAGGGACTTCACCTCCATCCTAACATACAATTCATGGTTTTGCTATTTAAATTCAATTTCCTAGAGTAATTTACAGTTCCCTTTTTCATGTATTATTTCTACCTCTTCCCAGAACTTTTCACTAGAAAGATTATACCAAGCAAGACATGTGAGCCTTCTCATCTCTTCACATCAACAAATAAATTTCTCCACTCATATAGTAACAATGCCAAGTCTCATGAAATTCAAAAAAGAATAGCAAGCATTGATTTATATACAAGCCCTCACAGAACAAGAAAAATGCTGAATTTTTAATTTTTAAGAAGCTTTCAGTGTCTCCTTACATTCCTACACCTACTACTTCTGCTTTTATTAGTCTTTTTAATGAGCCTAATTTCTTTATCAACTTGTATGCAGGACTTTTTATTGTACAATTTTGGATTTTATTAACTGCTGTTCCAGAGAATTCACATGCTGTTGAATTATGTCCTTGGCAGAACTGGAGCTCTCATAATTCTTCCCTGAACAGGCTAAGATGGGACAAGCATGAAGATGAATATATGGTGACGATGCGTAATGCAGAATTTAAACTTCTTTTCTGCTCCTGAAAAGATAAATGCTGATTTATTGAGGTGTATGATTATAGCATTGTCTTCTAAATACCTGCCCAATACTAACTTGCTCTGCAAACAGGTTTTCCATTTAGAGTTAATCAATTATCAAAAACTTCTGCTTATAAAGGAGAATCTTTGAAATGAGTTCTAAACAAAAGCATCCAATCCCAAGGAACCATTTCTAGACAATTAAGAGTTGGGATGGCAAGTAAAAATCCTAAGAGTCTAACAAGAACATTAGAACAACAGCTATCCTTATGTGGCAGCATGGAAAAGGTTGGCCTTTTGGACAAAGAGATACTGTCTAAGCCAGTAAGAGAAGAAAATTCTTTGGTGGTTGTGTCTTTCTCACTGTAGCCAATGCTACATTCCACAAAGTTCACAAAATGACAGAGTTGCTCAACTGACTCCCCCCCACCCAGCGCACACACACACACACACACACACACTACATTTTCTGGAAGGGGATGGAGGCGAGAGATCAGCAGCAAGCTCTAAAGTTCTGAAGATGAAGCTAAGCACCTAGCAACTATGACTTTGTCTCTTTCTCATATAAAACCTCAATTAAAAATCATCATTTTTTTAAAAAAAATGTTGATTAATTTATACCAGCTTTACTCTCTACACAATTTATGAACATGTTTAAAAGCATTAGGTTCAATACAATCCACAGAAGTTTCTCTTCAGAAGTCACTTTTCAGTTGTGAGGATGGTCCATTTATTCTTGTGCTGTGATTTATGTTCATAAATAAAATCTCTATCCTTGTTCGCTTGGACATCTTCAAATGGAGAAACTGATCTTAAAACTCTGCTTATCTTTCTTTCTTTCTTTCTGAGAAGATTTGTAATTTCAATATGAGTTTTTTTTTTTTAAAAAGTTCTGTGTAGATACTATCTGGTGCCAGAGGCGTGTTCATTTTGCTCATGAAGTCTAAACTCACTGTAAATTTCATTTACATTATCTGTGTTATATGGATTATAAAAAACAGTGAATCCTCAAGAAGCAACTAATCTATACTCTTACATCTGAAATAGGAATTTTATTTGCATTGTTTCTGACTTTATGGGGCCTCTCTCTGGCAGCTTTTGGCCCCATGACTGAATACATTTAGTCTTCTTTGTTCAGAGAAATAGATTTCCAATTAACATATTTTCACATTTTGTCATGGCTAATAACATGACAAAAGCCCACCAAGGCTGCAACCCAAAGCATTCTTTCTAAATACAGGATTGTACATTAATAACTTATTCAAAGGAAATTCAGATATCTGGTCAATAATAAAAGCTGCTGGATTACATTCAGCAAATTCTTCTTTTCTCATCCAAAATATTCTGATCAGTGAAAAAGGCTGGAGGAAAACCAATTTAACAAAAGACTATTATTTAACAGCTAAATGGGCCTAGCTGTCTGATTGCTATTTTTATGACAAAATAGTCCCCCCAAAAAAGCCCTCTCCTACTTTTCATACTTGCTGAATACAAGAACCAATCTTTTGGCATAACAACTATTTCTCACTGAAGAGCAAAGTACATGTCTCACCAAGTTTAATATCTCCGTCTAGGGATAGCAACACATTGCCTGCCTTCAAGTCTCGATGGATAATCTTCTTGCTATGCAGATAGTTCAGGGCCTCCAGCATCTGGCGACAAATCACCTGGATCTGGGATTCAGTCAGGCCTCGGTCCAGCTCTATAAAACAATTGGAAAGACTCTTTCAGTTATTCTTTGTTCCGAAATGCAATTAGCAGTAACACACACATAACAACCAATTGAAGCTTAACTAGTTGAGTAATAAATTACAAGTGATAAAGACCAACATCTATTGCTAAGTGAGAAATTTGTTTTTCCCCATTTTATGACCTTCCTTGCCACAGTTGTTAGGTGAATCCCTACAGTTGTTAAATTAGTAACACAGTTGTTAAGTGAAGCTGGTTTCCCCATTGACTTTGCTTGTCAGAAGGTCTCAAAAGGGATCACATGATCCGAGATACTGCAACCACCATAAATATGAGGTCAGTTGCCAAATATCTGAATTTTGATCAGGTGACCAAGGGAATACTGCAACAGTCATAAGTATGAAAAATGGTCATAAACCACTGTTTTCAGTGCTGTTATAACTTTGAATAGTCACTAAACAAACCGTTGCAAGCTGAGGACTATCTGTAAATGTTTTGGGGACCATAGCCTATTTCCTCTTAAATATAGGTAATTTGTGTTAATACATGTAAAATCTATCACCCATACTAAATACAACTTTCAAAAATTCAATTTCATTTTCAGAATCTGGAGTTTACAGTATTCAGGCCTAAAGTAATTAGACCAAATCAGCTTTAAAGTAGGGTGACCAACCATCCTCTTTTGCCCGGACATGTCCTCTTTTTATGTCCAGTCCGGGGCGTCCAGGCGGGTTTTATAAATTTTATAAATTTACTCGGACGCCCCGGACTGGTCGTAAAAGTCGCCACTTGTCATGTCCGGGCAAATGGAGAAATCAGCTCCAGCAAGAGGTCCCGCCTTCCCTGCATCGTTGGAACAAGCTTCTTGCTTCTCTGCCAAGTCTGGATTTGCGGTCGATTTCCAGCGAAGGGAAGCCAGACCCCCCCGCCGCCCCCTGCCGCCACCCCCGCCCCGCTGCCACCGCCGCTGCCCCCCGTCACCCCACCGCCCCCACCGCCGCCACCACAACCCCCACCACCGCCACCACCCGTCCTCTTTTTTGGCTATCAAATATGGTCACCCTAGTTTAAAGTATAAAAATTAAAATGCCATTGTTACAGAAAACAATTAAGATACTGTATAAAAGTGTGCACTGTCTCTTCCATTTGTCAACTTCCCCCTTTTTCCTCACTGGATGAATGCTTCCAAATGTCCCTCTGCTTAGAAAACATTAGAAATATTAGAAAAGTGACTGACGCTATAATGAGGCAGTTCAAAAGGATATCTGGTTCCATATAGCAAGAATAGCATTTTTTAAAACCTCTTGTTTTACCTCTTGTTTACCTCTTTATCTCTTGTTTACCTCAGGTAAAAACAAGAGATTACAAAACTCACACTTCATCTCTTGTTTTTACTTCAAAACAAGAAGAGGGTGATTGATTATTGTCTCCTAGTATGATTTGACTGCTTATTTGTACCCCATGATTATCATTAAGTGTTGTATCCTATGATTCCTGCCATATGTACCATTTCCTTTAATGTACACTGAGAGCATATGCACCAAAGACAAATTCCTTGTATGTCCAAACACACTTGGCCAATAAAGAATTCTATTCTATTCTATTCACCTGAATTTGGATGGACAAATTTAGTATAGATCTAAATGATTTTCTGATTACTGTAGTGAAATTTCAATTCACTTCTAGCAAAACCTCCATTAATGTCTGGAACAGGAGAATCAGTTGGGAACAGATGCAGTTTCCCTGATAATCTGGCAATAAAATAGGTTAAGGTTTGCGTGTCATGGAGGAATAGTTTGGAAAATCTATTGGAGGATTATTCTGTATTGTGGTATGTCTTTGTGTTGTCTGTTTTGCAATTCTTAGCTTGGAGAACAGCCTGCAGCCCATATTAAGGCATATGGAATGACAAGGATAACAAACAAATAAATGCCTAGCCATCCATGAGCATCCAAAAAGCATTAGGCTATACAGCTATTTCAAGCTGAAAGAAATCTAGTCTGTCAAGGGCCTCCTAAAAGTGATTGTCTACTCCATCCCTCAGGTCAAATTCATAACCATAAATCTTGCTGGTCTTCTGAACCACCACAGCAGGAATGAGTATAAGAGGTACTAAGCGTAAGTCAGTCTTCAGAAAGGCATTCTTTCTACAGGCAACATAAACTTTAGAAGATGCAATTTCCTGCTTATTTGATATATTTTTTGCAATTGATTTTTAGAGCACTGCTCTTTTTTCAAACACGTGTACTGACTTTATCTCTTTAAAGGATTCATATAGCTGCCCAACTTGCAAACAGCAACTCTTTCTTCCTGACATGGGTTAAAAACATAGAAACTAAGAATCACAAAACAGTCAACACACAAAGACATACCACAACACAGGATAATCAAGGCCAACCACATATATGCCAAATTCCAAAAGCTTTGTAGGACAGGCCCATCCAAACTTTGGCCCACTGCCCAGGAAGGGAGGAAAAAAAAAAACCAGATCCTTAAGGCTGAAAGCCAACAGGGCTGTTTAGCATACCAAGCTATGCATGTTCATTGGAAGAAGAGATAAGACTATTTATTATAAATAAATATGTAATTCTCCAAGGCACAATTATTATAGATGACTAATAATAAAATAAGGAAAGCCTTGACTCAGTTATTGTAGTAGAAATTAGTTTCCTTATTATTATTATTTGGCTAAACCATAATACAGTAGATAACACATTTAAGAATATTCCCTCTTTTGCATTAACTAGCATGGCCCCCTATGAATGTCAAATCAGGCTAATCCAAGAGGGGGCTGTTAAGTAGGACAGCCATTCTTTCAGCAGCAAAACATCTTAAACAAAGGAGGGGAGCTCCCGTTTCAGTGCTAGTTTCTTATTTGCCCACTTCCAGTAGAGATGTTGGATTCGTTTAAAGGGCAGACATGCTTGAAGGCATAGGGGGAATGCTCCTTTTGTCAGCATTGTATTTCTTCAACATGTTTCCAGAGATAGCAACACTTGGCTCTGAGAGAGTTTTTTGGGATTTCAAGTCCTCTCCAAGCTGAAGTTGTCCTTAAGGCTTGCAGTGACCAAAGGATAGGGTCATCATGAAACTAAAGGGCACAGTTGGAATTCATTGCCGGTGATCAGAATCACAATCAATTAATTAAAGTTCCCCCTTCTTTCTTTAGATCTGCATCTTCCATGCCAAGTTATCCCTATGCAGCCAGAATGTCATTTCCCTCTGCCTTAAGGGCAGCTGCTGAACTTTTAGTTTTAATTTGAAATATTGCTGGATTCTTTCACTTGGCTTTCCTCTAAAAGCACCTTTTCAGTCCTGGAGGTGACTTGTGAAAATATAAATAAACCTGTGCAATTAAAATTCTGAAGAACAAAAAACTCTTTTTCTTTCCTATCAAGAAAATCATTACTACAGGACACTTTGAAATATCAGCTGTAGCAAATTAAACATCATCACAATAAGAACCATTTTTTAAAAATAGACTTTATCTTTTTTTCACCATTAGCCAGCTCTTCACTCTGCATGATGAAGCCACAACTCCCAGACTGATCTCAAAAATGAAGCACAACATTCATAGGTTTGCCTGCTTTGTTGTATTTTAAGAAAAGCTGTGAAAATAGTGGCATATATCTTCCTACTGTTGAATTTCTTGTATACACATATAATTATTATCAGGCAATTATGGGAATATTCTATGCACAGGCTGCTGTAATAATCTATATGATATGGGATGACCATTGGTATTGGGCTATAGGCAGATATTAGTACCTATTTATCAGCATACTCCAAAAGTTGACAATATGAACTGCATTGTACTTACCTAGCATAGTAGCATCTACAGCTCCGCCAGGACAAAACTCAATCATAATCTAAAGAAAAGGGAGAAAGAGAAAGAAATAATTTAAATGGGTAGGCAGAAATGATATTTATGTAAGATACATGTTTTATTTCATAAAATATGCAAAATGAATAAATAAGTTATGTAAAACATGCATATATTTGATAGGTATATACTGTACACACATAACTATATAGCAACTATATGCAAAAAAAAAAACCTAGAATCACTGAACCACAACAATAACAAATCTCAGTCAGTTATTTTTTCTCCAAAATAAAGTTGCATTTCAGTAAAATTTTCACAACTGAGCTGGACTCCTTGCTGCTTCTGAAATAGTGTAACAAGGTGTTAAGATGCTCCTTTCAAATGCAAGAATAACTAAATAAATTATCTTTCCTCCTATGAACACAGGAAAAACACTGTGTTAAACTCAAGGCAAGCCATATTATAGTTCTTGTAATTTTTAACAAAAAATGATAATTTGTTTCAAAACCATTAATACATACAAAGCACATTACGTTGTCTTGGAGTTAGACTGCAACAAGAGTATTGTTATAGTTTGGGCTAGACGTGCCCAACAGTTTTTCCTTTTAGTTTAGAATAATCAAAACCCTCCAGTCCCTATTTGTGTCTCGATGTCTCTATCCAAAATGGCTTAAGGCTCACACATTTTCTCTTCGCGTGTTTACAGATTTTGACTGCTTCTTGAAGGATTGTTCCAGATATTTGCATTTGACAATAGAATGCAATAGTGGTCATAGCAGATGTGGTAACAGCTTGAAAAAGCGTAGACAATTCACCATATTATTTGGATATTTTCTTTTGCTTTAGGTTATTTCAATGATTATCAATTCTCCACACAGTTTTGCTTTCAAAATGATTGGAGAGGGAGGAGCTATCACTTTTCAGGTTTTTGCTGTTCTTCAGTTTCAAAACTTTCACTCTGTTAATAGGATGTTTAGATAGAATATTTTGCACCTGTCATTATCATACCTTTTGAAACATGTTTCTTGATGCCTTCACTTTAGTCCAAATCAATCAGACTTGCATTTTAATATCTTGGCATGATCGAATATGAACTCTTTTTTATTGTAAAAACAGCTACTCTGAACCAATGAAATTCCAGCATTATTTTTTATATTCAAATACTACTGGGATCTTTTTCAACCAGAAATAGGAATGCCTAGTTTCACGGATAAAAGGCAGAGTTGAACAACAAATTATTGTTTATAAATCTGTACAGTACATGATAATGGACAAGATTATTCACACCATTGTCTACCTTCAATTATTTCTGCCTCTCCTGAGTGCTCTCACAAGGTGGGCATATTCCTGATCCCTTCCATAAGGCAATGCCATTTAATGGGATACAGGGCTTGTGCCTTTTTTTTTTTTTTTTGTGGCAGTACTCCTCCTCTGCACTGGATTTCAAATGTTCCCAACTCTGTTGGCCTTCCAAAAAGCTTTAAATTCCTATTTCCCATCTCTCCCAACATTAGGCCAGAAAGACAGATGAGGTGGAGTCTGGTCTGGTTGATCTTGGCTGTGTCATTTGATATATTGGATATCTGATATCAAATAATTGGACAGAAACCCGTACAACTTAGGATACTTTAAATGACTATATATGACATTTTAGGTTCTATTTAATTAATTGTTTGTTTTGCAAGTGAATTTGAACCAGCTAGGCCAATATCTGCAACTTGCTAGAGGACATAATTACCAAGGCAAGGCAGAAGAAGAGCAGTTCCCTTCCATGTACACTCATAAAAAAATGCCAACCTTCCAAATCTTTTGGATCAGATTTTAAGGAGTAAAATGGATGCTGTAAATCTCTGCAGTTCTTTCAAGTATCCCTTTTACCACTTAACCATTCTTTAAACCCACAAACCAGGAAGAACATTTGCTCATTCCTGTATTATCTCCAAGTCTTCAGCTAGGATGAGACTTTGCAACATTTTATATGTATTGGGCATGCCCAAAAATTCATTCCTTCATTCATTGGGCATACTGGGCATGCCCACAAATTCATTCCTTCTCTTGGTTGTCAATAATTCCCTACACTTTTTGTACCAAAGACAATCGTACAAGGTTTTCTCATTACTCAGTCTAGTTTGAGAGTTGCCATCAACCATATTGGAAAGCAGATTCCAGAAAACCCTTAATGTAGAAAGCATTTACTCTGTCAGTCTGGGAATACTGAATAATTGAACCACGTTTTAGTCTACTACAATTTTTTAAGAGAGATATTTGTAGAGCTGCTAACATGGTTCATTAAGCCATTCCCTAGTTGTTCATATGAATTTTAAGTGAAGCTCCTCTTGGCAGACCAAAGTCCCCAAACAACCCTACTGTTTGCATCTGTAACTGGAGAACTCATGCTTTGCTAACAATAAATTAATTTGGGATTGCTCTTACTGGTTATATTAAGTGCTGTTGCAATTGTTCCTATGCCATTTTAGTAGTTTATTGTCTTTCATTTCTATATGTTAGATGCATTTGTGACCTGTAATGAACAATAAAGCAAGTTTCATTCACATTTTATTCCCCTCATACAAGCTTGAAATGTAGTCAGTTAAGAAAACCAGTCACTGCAAAATCATTCCTCTCTTTTATACTATAGATACAACATAACTGATAATTGCTTAGATGGATTACTAACTTGTCCAGCTAAGTACCAACTGTTTGTCAACTTTTGGCTGAACTCAAAAAGCTAAGCAGTATCAGGCTGGCTAGGACTTATATAGGAAATCATCAAGATCTGTAGACTACACTGGGAAATTGACAAAACAAAACAAATAGAAAATGGCAAACTACATTTGTATGGTGCCAAATAAACTCATACCGGTGTCTGCAAAATTACTAGGAGAGAAGCTTAACTTGGAGACTTTATCTTAACTTAAAACACAGCCAGACTTATAAACCATTTTCATTTACCACTTCCAGATAATTTATTTATTTACTAGCATACACTGTAAAGACATTTATATCACTGAAATATTTAAAGCCGGCCAATGAGCACTGGGCAATTGAATCAAAAGTCTGTGATTAACTTCACTTCATACAATTACTCCAGTTCCTGCACTAAAATATTTCTTTCGCTATAGGTCTTGCATCTTTCCATCTAAGAATGTAAAACAATTTCGTTTCTGAATTCATTATATATCTTCATGATGGAGTTCTTCTATCTATCTAATACATTTGACCTCTCAATGTAGCTGCATGGAAGTGGTCATTTTTTTATTGCTGTTCTCCTCCTTTTGAATAGCAAGAATGTTCCCCACTCTTAGGACCTTCTAGAGCAGTGTTTCTCAACCTTGGCAACTTTAAGATGTTTGGCCTTCAACTCCCATTCTTAAAGTCACCAAGGTTGAGAATCACTGTTCTAGAGTTTAGTTAAAACTTGGGCTTTATGAAAATCCTTTGCAGATAAAACAGTTAAAGGAAGATCTGTGCCATGATTGTGTGTTACTGTTTATAATTGTGTTTGTTTGACTTTGTACACTCTACAGAGCCTCTGGAATGAATTGGCTTATGAATCTTATAAATGTGTCATCATATATAAATACATGCTATAATTGCTTCTTTTCAATGCAATGTCTTGCACTGCTGAAAACAGATATAACTTTATCTTGGATACAATTTGATGCAAGATTTTTTTAAAGGTAAAACATGATTAACCCCAACTAAAGATGGACCAATATTGTCTGGCTTAAGTTATTTACACTGTCTTCCTTTATTGTACAAAGTAGAAGGTCTGGAAAGGAATGAGAAATAAATATATTTAATATAACAAAGTTAGACTGAAAGTTGGAAAAGCTAGCATGAACATCGTGTGGTGGTGAGAATGTAAGACTTTGTGAACCCAAGAAATTGAAAAATTATATATGTGCAGTTCATGTTATAGTAGGGGTGGAAAATGAGTAGTTTAAGGTGCTAGGATGCACATTGTTCTTGAGGGTCCAGAAATTCTATTTAAGTAGTAGTAGAAACTACAATAGCTTTATTTATATAAAATCCAATAATAAGGCTTGCCTTCCAGTCCCAAACATAAACATTTAAGAGTGCTCCGTTCCACAAAACAATATTAGACAGACATTTACTTCCCTTTTTAAGCTCCTGGCTAGCTACAGTATACAAGTTGTGTGGTCAAATTCAACAGAAGAAACAAGATTTAGTTATTGTGGAACAAATAAGAAAATAACACAATTCCCTACTCAAGTCAAGTAGCAATGTTGATGCCCTTTCTTAAATGAAACACCAGGAAAGAAAAGGTCTAAAAGTTGTTCACACTGGATATTCCTGGGACTCATCTAACCCTTTCATATATCTTAGCACATTAACTTCATGATCTTCTTTTCTTTAGCTCAATGGCACTAGGCAGCCCTCATCTCTCAGCTAAAATCTGCCTTCCAATGTTTGATCACTAGTCTTAAAAAGGCAGCATACCAGATGGTTTCTGTGAAGCCTTAAAATGGGTGAACAAATTTGGCACGGGATTCCTGAACCATCTTCAGCCTGTCTGCTTCAGTATTCTTTTTCCAGTTGTGAAAAAGCTACTGAACAACACACAATTTTAATTTCATAAATATTTTTTAATAAAAGTGATTTTAAAGAGAAAAGGAAAACAAAGAAGAAATAGACTTGTGTAATGATATTGTTAGGTCCCACAGCTGAATTCAAGCCAGACTTGCTATTCCAAACCTTACAAATGTAAGTTTCATGTAGTAGAACTGCCCAGTGGTGACAAACGTCGCAGTTGTTATTTCTCTTTTTATTACTTGTCAATTTTTTAAACTATTTCTTGAATTGTTTTCAAGGATAAGCATTTAATCACAACTAGAATAGCCTTATGAAGAGAAATAACTTTATTTAAAAAGAGAAACAAGATGGTTTCTAGCTGGAAGCTGCTTTGGAACTGGTTGAGTTATATGGGTGTTAGGGAACATGATTAGAAAACTGGGAATAAGAGATTCTCCAGACCAATCACTCTTGGATAGTTATCACACAACTGAAGCTAACTAGGATCACTGTTAGCTCTGTACTGGAAGTCATTCCCCCTCCTATAGAAAAATCAGTATCTATACCATCCATAAAGGATTTGCACCAGAATCTTGAAAATCAGCCTTGATTAATAAATAGAGGAGTTTAGTTTCGTTAGGTAAAAAGTCAGGTGCTCTCAGAGAGACTGTTAGGATTCAGTCTTCTGAATCCTTCTGAAAAAGGATGCTTGCCCTTGCATTTTTGGAGACAGATTTATGACTTCACTCCAAAGAGATCAAATCCATCCTTTCACATTTCTTAACCCAGTTTTCACTCTTCTCAGCAAAAGAGGCTTAAAGTAGGTGGCATGGAAATTTAACTGCTGAGTAAGCAAAGATTACAGCTGAAAACTTGGCACCACCCTTCCTGTGTGAAGAATTCATGACCTTTGGTCATTTTTCTTACAAACTGGCAATTCTCTCAATAATTAATCCTGCAGGGGAAGCACACTAAAAAGTAGGGTGTGTGTGCCAGAGACAGAATGAGAGATAGTTGTGCATTATTGGGTGTGTTCTGTTAGCTTTCCTGAAATTGTCCCAGAACTAAATTCTAATTACCAACTTTCCCAAAATACTGCTCTGACAGAAGAATCTTGCATTTGCATCTCTTCTATCTCAAGATCCACTCCCTAAAACAGCGGTCACCAACCAGTGGTCTGTGGTCCAACCAGTGGTTGGCCCACTGGTGGTCCGTGAGAAAATTTTGGTGGTCCACAGAAAAAATATTTGCATTTTTTATATTGCACTAAATCAGGAGTTGGTCATTAGGCAGATCACATTAGTGGTCCACAGGATTTAAAATTATGAATTTAGTGGTCCCTGAAATCCAAAAGGTTGGGGACCCCTGCTCTAGAAGATCTTTATCATGCCCAAAATGTTGGGGTCATATTTCATTTTTTGTGTTCAAAACATTAAGGGTTTCCTACTTTCCATCAGAAGTGAAAAGATCAAGTCACTACTATTCAGTTCTCCAATGGACCACTTGTGACAGGAAGGCCTTCATGGCCTATGACCTGACTATCTGAGTGCCCTTCTGCCTCCTCCAGTTTCTGCTTGTCCAGTGAATCAGCCACATAATATTCCCTCCTTCAGTTTTCCCCACAATAATAACATTGTGAAGTGGATTGAACTGGGAAAGTATGACTGGCCCAAAATCATGCAGAGCTAAAGAAGGCTTAGAACTCAGAGTCTCCTGGTTTCTGGGCCAGCACCTTCACCAATGTATCAAATGGGTACTATAAGCTACAGGTATAGCCTGTATAGTCATTTAGTAACCCCTAACCCTTAGCCTAGGGGGAGTGGCATATGGGAATATTTTGCACTCATTATGTGGACTTTATTGCTCTCCCTTTCCTATCTGTTATACTGTCTCAAATTGTTCTTAATATGATATACTTCCCAGAGTTATTATGAAGTCAAGTAGTTTCAGAAATTACAGTATATAAAAAAATAAATAAAATGTACCTGCCATGGAGCAAGGTTCTTGCTCCATCTGATTTTATGTTTTTGTGACTCTTTGAGTAATAATGGTTAAGTCTGGAGTGTTGTGTGACAGGTGCTTCTCCACTGGAATTCTAAAGTGCCAGAGAACTTCTTCATTTTCCATTACTTTGTCTATTTTGTGGCCTCACCAATTCTTGTTTTCAGGCAAATAGTATTTCTTCCACAATAATAACAACAATTAAGAAGCTAGCATGTTGCAAAACACTAGCCTCAAAGTTGCATTTTTAAAAAGTTACTATAAAAAGGTGGGAGACTATAATCCAATGTGTTGCTTGATTTTTGGTAAATAGGCTTTTTTTTAAATGTGGCCATATCTACCAAGGCAACTATCTTGTTCCAGTACCCATAACATAATGTCTAAATTAAAACATGCCCTCTGGTTAAAAAAAAAACCCTTCAGACCTCTGTACTAAATTATATTTCTTGACCATCCAACCTATACACTAGCTCTAATCACATTTCTTTTCCATGATTGTAAAATAATAGAAAACCTGATATTTACAAAGGAGCTTTTTTTCTGAGCTGATAGAAACAATCCCATCACAGCTCAGAGATAGAATGCAACACTGGAAAATACTGCTTTGTGTCTGAAACACCGATGACCTGTCTGCTTTAGTTTGCCTTATGTTGAGCCATACAGCAGCTTTCTACATTCTGGTCTCTCAATCTAGATTTTACTAAATGGTCATTTAACATAATGTCTACTAATAAGAGTAAGTTATTTAACTATACGACAGCCACAGCAAAACAACCAACCAACAACCAACCAAAGGCACAAATGTTCAAAGTCAGGTTCACAATTACATAGCTGCTGATACCATTTCCATCTCTCTTTAAGATATACATTTCTTGAATGGATTGTGCTATGTGATTCTTTTTAACCTACATGAAACTGCTGGGTTTGGTAACATCAATTATGCTGCAGTACACGCCCCCAGACCAGGCAACTAATGCTATCAAGATTCTGTCTCCGTGCCTAGAGACTTTGTGGGTATGATGGTGAGAAGCCATCTCCAACTTGGCTCAACCAAGATTGAATGGCTATGGGTATCTGGTCCATCCATATGTATAATATCTTATCTCTGATTTTGCTTGGCATGACACTTCCCCACTGAAGGGCGCTGTAGTGTGTGTGTGTGTGTGGGGGGGTCTTCCTAGATTGAGAAACCTTTTAGACAGTCACCTACACTCTGATCACCTTACAGCTTGACTAATTTTATGTATGTATGTATCAATCAAAATTTTTATACCGTCCCCTCTCCCGAAGGACTCAGGGCGGTGCACAGCCAAGTAAAAAAAAATAATATAGCCAATTTAAAACCCAGTTAAAATTAATTAAATTAAGGCCGATTAAACTAATTATAAAATTTAAAATTTAAAAAACAGTTTAAAAATACATATTTAAGTATTAAAAAACCAATTTAAATCCCTAACCAACAGTACTAGGCCAGACCGGCTTGCTGGAACAGAAAGGTTTTCAGTGCACGCCGGAAGGTCTGTAGGTCCGTAATGGTCCGGATCTCCAGGGGCAGTTCGTTCCAGAGAGAGGGTGCCACCACAGAGAAGGCTCGAACCCTTGGGGCTGCCAGGCGACACCGTCCTGACAGTGGAACCCCAAGGAGGTCAGCCCTGTGGGAACGCACAGGTCAGCGGGAGGCTGACGGTGGCAACAGGTGGTCCCGTAAGTACCTGGGTCCCAAGCCATGGAGCGCTTTAAAGGTGAGAACCAACACCTTGAATCACACCCAGAAGGCCATAGGGAGCCAATGCAGCTCACGGAGGAGAGGTGTAATGTGGAAGCTCCGAGGAGCCCCCAGGATCACTTGCGCAGCTGCATTTTGCACCAACTGCAGCCTCCAGATGCTCTTCAAGGGGAGCCCCATGTAAAGAGAGTTAGCATAGTCTAGGCGAGAGGTAACGAGGGCAGAAGTGACTGTGTGAAGAGCACCCCGATCGCAACTGGGAGATCCTTCGGATCTGATAAAAAGCCCCCCTGGAGACGGCTGTGATCTGATCTTCCAACGACAGCCTTACATCCAGGAGGACACCCAGATTGCGAGCCCCTTCTGTGGGGGTTAAAAACACTCCCCACACGGCCAGCAATGGAACAAGCTGGCTGTATCTGGGCGCAGGAAACCACAGCCATTCAGTCTTGGCCGGGTTGAGCTGGAGCCTATTTTGACCCATCCAACTCCGCACAGCCTCCAGGCACCGGTTCATCAC